>VZQC01011538.1:346508-398618 GCA_009823505.1 Rhizomys pruinosus
CTAGATAATTCTTTGTTGTGAGCGTAAAGGTAAAGAGAATTTATCCACTTCTCCAAAGGTTAAAGTCTGCTGGAATAAACTGAGAACAGGCTGATAAATAGGAGAAAAGGTAAACAAATGTTCTAACATGGGAGTCACATAAACATGATGAGCCGGCTGGAGAGATGGCCTAGGGGTTAAGAGCGCTGACTGCTCTTGCAGAGGACCTGGGTTTGATTCCCAGCACCCACATGGCGACTGACAACCGTCTTTGACTACAGTCCCAGGGGAATCCGACGCCCTCTTCTGACCTCCAAGGCATTGCACAACACGGGTGCACAGACCTACATGCAGACAGTACATTCATACACATAAAAAATAAAATTTAAGCTGGGCGTGGTGGTGCACGCCTTTAATCCTAGCACTCAGGAGGCAGAAGCAGGCGGATCTTTGTGAGTTCAAGGCAGCCTGGTCTACACAGTGAGTTCCAGGCCAGCTGGGGCTACAGGGAGACCCCGCCTCGAAAAGACCAAAATAAATAAATAAATATTTTTTTAAAAGCTTTAAAACAAAACGAAACAAAACATGATGATCAAAGAATGCCAGGTGGCTGAAGCTTAAATAGCCTCAACCTAAGGAGGGCGTGGGATACTTGCAAGCAATTTTAGAGGGAATTCACTGGAATGGGTGGGTTTGACAGATAATGCTCTATACATGAAGGGGCTGGAAACTGAATGGGACAACAGACTATACAATAGCATGTGGCAAAGCCCGTCTAGTCCTCAGCCTTACTGCAAGATGAGTTTAATCTTTTCCATTAATGAAATTTTGGGGAGGGGAATCACTGCAATTGTGTCCCTTTGGCAGACCTAAGTAGTCCAGGGAAATTCAGAGATAAGCCTCTCCCAGCAAGCTTGGAGGGAGGAGGAACAAGAGAAGGTTTGGGAGACCTCTTTACCTTTACACTCACAACAAAGAATTATCTAGCCTGAGGTGTCAAAAGTGCTGAGGTTGACAACCTCTAGGTAAGATGAAATTTTTTAAAATATTTTAATTTTCGATGTGTCTGAGTATAATGCCTACATGTAGGCATGTGTGCCCGAGTCGTGCAGTGCCCATGGGGATCAGAAAAGGGGGCCTTCCAATTTCCTTTCATTCAGAGTGCTTGGCATGTCAAGCATCATACTGGGGACAGCCTTTCCTGAGTTCCAACAGAGGAGTTGCCTTGTTATTTATTTACTTTTATTAATTCGTTTTGAGACAGAGTCTACCTATGTAACCAGGATGGTTAAATTCATCTCTTTTTTGTTTTGTGACAAGGTCCCACTATGTAGTCCTGGCTGACCAAATTCATGAATCTCTTGCCTCTACATCCTGAGAGAGGCCCTGTTTTTTGTAAGACATTCAACAATTCAACAACCTGGGGTCTACCAGGCCCTTCCTCAAGCAATCTGCAGATAAAATGCTCTCCAAATAAAATGTTCCTCCGTAGAAGAAAACACATGCATATTTGTGTCAAAGAGCCTTGCTTAGCAAAGGGTGGTCTTCAGACCAGCAGCCTGCGTAATCCCTGCAAGCTGGTCACAAATGCAGGCTCTCCCGCCACACCTCAGCCTTACCGAACCTAAGATCTGGATTTCTAAATTCATCTACACAATAAAGTTTGAGAAGCACAGCTGCAGAGACTATACAAATTAACCTTCCTTAAATAAAGTGCCCCACATGCAGTGTTTCCCAGGAGTACTGCCATTTGGGTGGGACACTCTGGTTGAATAGATTTAGCCCCCACTTTGCAAGACATCTGGTCAAATCCCTATGAGCTTCTCATGGCCCATAACAAGTAGAAATATCCTCTAACATTCTCAGAAGCACAACCATCTTGGGGTGCTATGGGCTATGACCCAATGGAAAGAAATATTCTTTACAGCCAGGAGTGCCCCTGTCCTCATCAGACCTTGGTACATGCAGTTTGCCTGACTGCAGCATTGCCTGCTTGCAGGTAGGACCAGGAGGTTGTGGAAGGATGCAGTAAGTTAAAACATCATGGCGGTGTTCTTTAATCACATCCCTGGGGGCAGGAGGTGCTGTAAGATGACAGGCAATGAGCTTGGCAATTCTTAGCCAGTGCCCATGCTGTGGGCAGCAGACAGGGCTTCCCTGGAGCCCTCCAACCAGTCGGACCAGCAGGGCTGGTTCTCTCTGGTCCTGGCACCCTCAGTAGCCTAGTCAGGATAGAACAAATAAGTGAAAACAACCTGACATCCATCCGAGAGTTATGTTTGGGATAAGGAAGGGAATATATCCTGGGGAGTGGGTGGGGCAATGCTCATTCTGTGCCCTGCCTGCTCCTGCTTCATGGAAGAGTTAGGGATCATCAGGCCCATCCCAAGGATGGCAGGACTAGGTATCTCCATGGCAGAGTCACTAGACGGCTTAGAGGAAGCTTCCAGACCACAGCCAGACTCCCACTCTAAACCTGAGCAAAAGGGGCTGAGTTTGTCCTCTGACCTAGGAAAAGGTAGCAGGTTTGCCAGGCTGGGTTTGCCCTCTGAGTGTGCCCTTACCAGGCACCCTGCCAGGTTTCCACCCCTCTCCTAGACCCCTACCTTCACAACTACAGCAGTCCTCAGATGCCCAGTGCACTCTTTTTTTTTTTGGTCTTTTCAAGACAGGGTCTTCCTGTGGCCCCAGCTGTCCTGGAACTCACTCTGTAGACCAGGCTGGCCTTGAACTCACAAAGATCTGCCTGCCTCTGCCTCCCAAGTGCTAGAATTAAAGGCGTGCGCCACCACGCCCAGCTAGGAATGTTTCCTAAGAGAAAAAAAAAAAAGCTGTAGATGAGAAGCAGTGATTTAGGCAGGTGAAGGCGCAGATGCTACAGCAGTGAAAGGCTTTACGAGGACTGCTGGCTCCTTTCCCTGAGCTGGGAGACACACGTTCTGTCTCTTTGTCTCTCTGGTGGTTAATTTTAATTGCCAACTTGATTGGATTGAGATGTGTCTAGGACAATAGAAAAGCACACTTCTGGGTATGTCTGGGTATGTCCACGGGCACATTTTCAGAGAGGATTGGCTGAAGGGAGAGGACCAACATTGAGTGTGGGCAGCATCATCCCAGAGGCTAGGGGCTGGGGTGGTATAAAAAGGGAGAAAGGAGAGCCTGGCATGGTGGTGCACATCTTTAATCCCAGCGCTCGGGAGGTAGAGGCAGGCAGATCTCTGAGTTCAAGGACAGCCCGGTTTACATAGTGAGTTCCAGGACAGCTGGGGCTACAGGGAGACCCTGTCCCAAAAAGACAAAAAAGGGGGGAGGCAGGGGGGAGAAAGCACAGAAGACAGACATTTTCTCTTTCTGCCTCTGTCACGATGTGAGCTTCTGTCTATGCCACCTCTGAAACTGTGAGCCTAAATAAGTAAATCTATGTCAGTGTCAGGCATTTTGTCACAGGGATGAGCCGTTTCACACAGTACCTGTTCTCACCCAAATCCAAATCATGTCTTTCTTGCTATTGTCCAAGGAGATCTAGATATTCCCTGTGGTCCAGAGAAAGAGTGACTTAAATTAAATACATTTCTATCTAGCCAGATACTGGGGGACAAGTTATCTGGATTAGTAGTTATTAACACTGGCTTTGAAGATCGCTCATGGGAATTGCTGAACAGTGCCATCACTTGGCTCTAAAGGCTTCTTTCTCTTCATCACTAACCACCATGTCAGAGCATCTTGTAAACTCTGTGGAGAAAGAACCTCACTGGGAGTGTGTGTGTGTGGGGGGGGGGGGGGTATGCAGGGGGGGAGGGCCAGCAGCTCAGCAGCTCAGTAATAATCTGAGAGAACGTCCTGAAGGTACTGTTAAGAATTATCAGGGGCAGGGCTGGAGAAAAGGCTCAGTTGTTAAGAGCACCGACTGCTCTTGCAGAGGACCCGAGTTTGATTCCCAGCACCCACATGGCGGCTAAGAACTGTCTTTAAGCCAGGCATGGTGGTGCATGCCTTTAATCCTAGCACTTGGGAGGCAGAGGCAGGTGGATCTCTGTGAGTTCAAGGCCAGCCTGGTCTACAGAGTGAGTTCTGGGACAGCTGGGGCTATAGGGAGACCCTGTCTCAAAAAGACTTAAAAAAAATTATCAGGGGCTATGGGTGAGGAGGTGAGATCACTCAGTAAGTCCAGATGCTTGCCATCAAACTTGAATTCAATCCCTGGGACTCACATGGTGGAGAGAACTGACTCCTACAAGTTGGCCCCTGATCACCACACATGCTCCATGGATGCACACACTGCCCCTCCCTTATAAAATAAATAATAAATAAGTAAATAAATAGTGAGCAAAGTTTTAAAAAGAGGCTTCTGGGGGCTGAAAATTTGACTCAATGGTTAAGATTACTGGCTGTTCTTACAGAAGACTCAGGTTCAAATCTCAGCTCCCACATGGAGGCTAACAACCATCCGTAACTCCAGTTCCAGGGAATTGATGCCCTCTTCTGTTCTCCTTGGGCACTGCAGGCATAACCCCCCCCCCCCCACCTACTGCACAGGATGGGTAGGTAGGGTGACAGAGCACAGGGCAAGGAGGCCTTTCTGAGCTGGTCTGATAGTCTAACCACTTGCATAGAAGGTAATTACCCATTCTTTCATTATAGGTAAGTGAGTTTCATAGGCCAGTTTTTCTTCATCTGGTCCTGCCTCAGACTGAAGACTTGGCTACTAATATACAATACCTTATTACCATGAGAGATAAGAAACTCAACAAAAATTATCTTTCACACTTAAGCATCCAATTTGACAGATATGTCAAAGAGTAGAAGACCAGATATTGAATAGCTTTATGTCGTGTTTAATAACTGGCTCATTCTGTAACCTTACTAGGGCTAAAGCATTCAAAACCTTGTACTAAAAATACTGAGGTTATCAGGGTTGCAGGCTCTAAACTGGGGCCAGGAGGAGGAATGAGGGAAAAGAAAAGATCCCTAACCAGGGTCAGACCCAGGAACAAGTCACCAATCACTGGAGATGGCACTGGTGCCTGTGTGGTGTGTCTGCCCACTCTCCTGTCCTGGTTGAGTGTCTTTAAGTAAAAGACTGGACTCTCAAATGCTCCAAGTTGGAAACTTTTCCAGCAATGACATACCATTTAAAAATTTTAAATTTTGTGGCATTTCACATTTAGAATGTTTGGGTTGGGGAAGCTCACCTGGTAAAGTCTATGCAAATATTCCCAAAATACAGTAACTCCAAAATCTAAACTATTCCTGGTCCAAGAATCTTGGATTGAGGGAGCTCAACTCACATCAACTTCTTTGTGTTGAGTGCCTGTGCAAGGAAGACATTGTGGAAGGCAGTGACAAGCCAGACAGGATCTCAGCTCAACGCTTTGCTGTAGTTTAGATTTGGGGTGTCTTCCAGAGGCCCTTGTGTTAGCACTTAGTCCCCAACTTGGTGCTACTGGGAGGTGGTGGAAACTTGAAGGTCACTCAGGGATGGGGACATGCTATTGGAGGGGTATTGACCCCAGCCCTTCCTTCTCCTCTCACTTGTGGCTGGTTCCTGCTCTCTGCCATGATGGGCTGCCTTGCCCCAGGCTCCAAACTAATGGGCCCACCAGACCTTGTACCCAAACCTCCAAAACTGTGATCCAAATCAGCCTTTCTTCTTTATAAGTTGATTATCATTTCAGGTAATTTGTCAGAGTAACAGAAAACTGACTAACATAGTATTTACATGCTTTTACGTTAGCCTGGCAAGAGGCTGACTACAATTCAAGCCTTTATTGAGATTTTTGGTTGTGTCAAACATTTATGCGTCAATTTAGGTTTTTGCTAGAAGGAACTGAGACAGAAAAAGTCCTGGGTAGAGGCTACTGAATTCCTAAAATTTCAATTCATGTATGTCACTACTAGGTAGCAATATACATACATATAAAATATGTGGGGAGGTACTTTAAGAAAAATGCCTTTGGAATATGAGAAATTACTATCATTTAAGTTTATTATTTTGCTTATTGGATATTATGTCCTTAAAGACTGACTTTGTAGAAATATCCTTTTGAGAAACAGAATTTTGGAGCAGCATCAGGTTGCCTCTCACCCTGACTCTTAAATCCACATTGCCAGTCGTACGTCAGGATCCATAGTACTGAAAGCATTTTCAGAGCTGATGAGCAGGATTGGAAGAGAGCAGGGCCTCACTGGGTCTGGGTTCCCCCTCTCCTGCCAAGATCATTGCAATAGAAAGCAATCTTGAAACAGTTGTCTAATGTGGTCCATTGGCTGGGAGAAGGCTGAACCATGATATGGAAAGTTTGACTTATTCCACATTTCTGCTCCCTCTGGAAAGAAACAGCTTTTCAATCACGTGTCTTCATTTCTGTATCTATAGAGTGAAAACATCAATATAATATAATACATGGTTAGCAACAAGGAATGGCATGATAAATCATGGAACCACCAAAATGGCATGTTATGTAGTTATTGATAATTAGGAATACTACACAGAAACATGGAAAGATGATTAGGATGTATTTAAGGGAGAAAAAAAAAATCAAGCTGTTAAATATGTACAGTGTGTGTGAATGTGCAAAGGTCTGGAAGATTAGATGCAAAAATAGAAGCAGAACAGCTCTGTTAGGTACTAGGAGTTTGGAGTCTTGAAAATTCTGTTTGTCATTCTTTTTTTGAGGCAGGGTTTCGTGTAGACCAGCTTGTCCTTAAACTTGCTATCTAGCTGAGAATTGAGGATGACTTTGAACTCCCGATCCTCCTGCCTCTACCTCCCAAGTACTGTGTTTACAGGATTGTGACCACCATGCTCAGCAAAAATAGTTTATTGTTAATGTGATAATATAATAGTGGAAATAATGATAGTGAATTTGCCAAATGCTGTGGGCACAGAGGGTGATACAAACAAACAAACAAACAAACAAATAAATAAATAGAGATTTTTTTTTCCGGTTCTCAGCCTCAGCCTTTAACAGCTGTGCTATCCCTCCAGCCCGAGACTGGTTCTTATAATAGAGAAAAAGCATGTTATAGAAGGCATCTTCCCTTCCCACATTTGCCAGTCATAAGTCAGGATCCATAGTACTGAAAGCATTTTCAGAGCTGATGAGCAGGATTGGAAGAGAGCAGGGGCCTCACTGGGTCTGGGTTCCCCCCTCTCCTGCCAAGATCATTGCAATAGAAAGCAATCTTGAAACAGTTGTCTAATGTGGTCCAGCTTGGGTATCTTGGCTGAATTCACATTTAGGAACCAAAAACCAGGCAGATGGGAGAAGAACCCATGTTCCTGATAACTAGGAATACAGAGCAAGGGAGACTGAATAGAGCAATTTCAAAAGTAAAACTCCTATTTAAATCCAAGTGGAAAATGAGTGTTTTAGCAAAGTAAAAGAGGCAAGTGCCTACTTAAATTCATGTCAGTTTGGGAGTTCTTCAAGGCTTCCAGGAAACAATCCTCTTGCATATTCAGTTAATATTAGAAATTTCCTAAAACTATGGATTTGAAAGGAAGGTTTTCTTTTCCTCTAAGGTCTGGGACACTTTTTCCTCCTTTTCTTTTGCCTTTGTTCAAAAGAACAACAGTTTTGGGGGCTGGAGAGATGGCTCAGCAGTTAAGAGCACCAACTGCTCTTGCAGAGGACCCGGGTTCGATTCCTAGCACCCACATGGCGGCTAAGAACTGTCTTTAACTCCAGTTCTAGGGGAATCTGACACCCTCTTCTGACCTTCACGGCATTGCACCAACACGGGTGCACCAAACTGCATGCAGACAGGACACTCATACACACACATACACACACACACACACACACACACACACACACAAAAAAAAAAAAGAACAACAGTTTCACCCGGAATAGTATCTGCTTTGGGCAGATAGGAGGGGTACCTCAGTAGATATTAAGAAAACTCACACAACACACAACCACGTATTTTATTCTTTTGGTAAAGAAAGTTAAATCTCAGCCCAACCTCTGCAAACCATCCTTTTAGTACAGGAAAATGTAGTCACAAATGCATACTTAGATACTTTCAGTATTTTAAATAAGTGGATAAGAAGAAACCTGAAACCAATTTCTTCTGAAATGTGACTTGAAAATCTGATACAATACTTTGTCTCTAAATCAGTATTTGACCCTTGATTTGGAAGTGGGACTCTGTGTGTGAACATATGTGCACATTTTATGAAAGATTTTGAGCTTTTTCCAAGAAATCAGAAAGTAACTTTTCAAACCTCAAACCATGTATGACACAAGCATCTCCTTTCAGACCTAAGACTTGCTGACTCCCTGCAAACATCTGTCTGTTCCTCACCTCTAAAGGTGTCAACAGTGGCAAACATATTAGGAGAAAATTTTATTGTTGAGTTTTTCAATAATCTTCTCTCTTTAAATATTATTTTCCTCTTTTAAAACAGGCATTGTGATTTTAAGGAAACTATTCTTCACCATCCCAAATCCAAAGTCAATTACACTTAGTGCAAAGCTGTGCATTAGATTATTTTGGGCTATACCAATATTTTAAAATGTATCCTCAAAAATACTTGACCCCTCACATCTTCAGTTTTATTCCCAGGAATGTGTTAAACATCTGCTTTCATACATCTACAAAATTCTTTTGAATAATAGCAGTTTAATCCAAGTTGAATAATTTTGATCATGGATTGCATAACTTTGGCATGCATTTTGCTTTAGTTCATTTCCGGGCAACATAGATAGTACCTTTGATATAATATCATAGAATATCCAATATGGGAATGGATGATGGAAACAATTTAGTGTAAATCAGTCTTTCCCTATACTCCTTCCAGAGAGCAGGGAACTGAGGTGTCAGAAGGTAAAATTTGCCCAAGATCACACAACTGCAACATGTAAACCCTACTCAAAAGATTGCATACATGTGACCTTAAACATCATTTGAAAATCATAATTTTTAAGAGCACGAGTCTTAAGACAGAACAATTGCTACATTTAGGAAGAATCACAGAGTTGGGCTTGATATACATCAAAGAAATAAGCCCCAATTTTTGTTCTCAATTAACTTTTGGGCCAAAGTGACTAAAACTGTTTGATAAGTTAGAATCATAATACAGTGAAACTAATCCTGATTCTCAAGATGAAACTTATCACCATTCCTATACATGAATCAATATTCTACAAGACAATCAAATGGCATTTTGGCCAATTACTCTTTTTTTTTTTTTTTTTTTTTTTTGGTCTTTTTAAGACACCAATTACTCTTTATCTCTTGAGCAAGACATATAGAAAATAAGTCGTGGGATACCATTGTGATTTTCCCCTCAGCCTCAAAATGGGAAATACAAAGATTTTTAATATGACAAGTTCACTGGATCTGTGAACTTAATAAAAATCCGAGCCTCACGTAAATCTCATGAATTATCTCTTGTTTCATTGGCATTTACAATCTGTGGGGGTGTTGAACAAATGTACAAATAGCATTTCTGAAGTTTTAACCATTGCATTTCATACAAATTTTGCATAATGTTTAGGACTAATATATTGACTTTGTAGTTTCAGATTTTAAAAGCCATGTAGTAATTCCTAGTACATGCCCCCCCAGAAATGTGAAAGACACTTAGATAGATCTGTAAAATTTGTTTCGTTTTGATAAAAACAAATTCTAATTGATGAAAATATTACATCAAGTCATTTTGCACCTGGTAAAGAAATTATACATGAATATAGTAAATATAAAAAATTTCAGATAAATTCCCGGTAAATCAAATCAAACGAAGAATTTAGGGGCTAACACAGCCACCTAAAACTCTGAACTTCTCATTTGACAGTCACACTCTATTTGAAACCAGTATATATGTCAATGATTTTTAATTCTCTTTCTTCCAGAACTGATCCCATGTAAGGAGGGTTTAGCTATTTGAGCTTGATTTTTGTTTCTTTCAGCAATCACTGTGTGAAAGCTTTCTTTTAAAGTAGCCTGTTTCCCTGTCGATGGCTCATGCATCCTGTGATCCACGGCTTCTGTTGCTCACTCTAAACTTACTTTCAGCAGGTGCTGGTAGCACTTTTTGGGTATTTTACAAAGCAGTCAACATTATTTAAATTGTTAAGAAGCAAATCAAATGAAACTCATTCCTTTCTTACCCACTGCCTCTTCCAATGTCAATTCTCATCACGTCTCTAAAGTGTGTCCCCAACATGCCTATTTACATGACTACCAGGCACCAGAGGTCTGCACATCTACCATACCAGTTTCTAACAACGTGAAGGCTGTTGGAGCAGCAGAGATTTCCTTCCACGGAGAGCTGAGTGTAGCCCCGTGTCTATAGTACGGTGACCCTTGCATTCACAGATCAGACTATTGTCTCGTGGTCCCACCTGCCTTGGCTCTGATTGATGTAGCAACAGTATCTGTCATAGGGGCTTTTCTGCTTGTAGGAACAAACGATGACACTGTCCTGGGGCAGAAAGAAGATGGTGTCCTCTGGCTCAGGGCAGTCAGATCTGTCCCAGGCTGAGCACTTGGCCTCCAAGGCACTGTAGGCGAGGGAACTGGCCGAAGGGCAGTAGCCATCCAGGTATCTGGACGTCTCCTCCTGACGCCCACTCTGGACCAGACTCTGGCATTTTTCTTCCTCAGTGGGTGTGGGGGTGGTGACGGAGCTGGCCATGGGCACCTCACCCGGCCCCTGCGGGAGCGCCTTCCCTCTGAGGCCGGCCTTCTTGGCCAGCTCATCCGAGCTCCCCTTGCCGGACTCCAGGTCTGAAGGGGTCCTCAGCAGCTCCACCACTTCCTTGTCTTTGGGCTTCCGGAAGCAGGGCAACTTGCGGACCCACAGCAGCTCGTTCTCCGGCCACTTGGTGCATCCTTCGGTTTTCCTGGCCAGAGCAATGGCTGCGATGCCGGGCAGGCAGATGGCAGGCCCGATGGCCAAGAGGGGGATGTTCCCCAGAGTTTCCCCCTTCATCCCAGAGACAGTGAACATGAAACCAAAGACCAGAAAGACACTGACCAGGGCCACCACCAGCCCAGTCCTCGGATTGATGTCGTCAGGCCGCATCTTTCACTCCATCCAGGTTGGGGTTGCTTGCTGAGCAGGGGCTTCTCTCTTCTATGGGAGGTGAAGCCACAGGGGTCAAAAAAATTCCAGTCCAGACTCCCACCCACCAACTCTTGTGTTCTCTCTCTCTCTCTCTCTCTCTCTCTCTCTCTCTCTCTCTCCTCTTCCCCCCCCTCCCACCCCAACAAGAGGCATCTGGGGTCACCGAGTTACCTGAAGAAGCTGCCGCCTCCCGAGAACGGGAACGGAGTCCAGGCGCCCCCAGACACCTGCTCAGCAGCAGCTGCCGCCGGGTTCTCTCCGGGTCCTAGAGGAAAGCCTGGACCCCTGACTCCACGCAGGACGTGCGGCGAGGGTCTGTTCGTCCGTCCTGGGTCCTGGCTCTGCCAGCCGAGTCGGCGCCAGCTCTGAGCACCGCGCGGGCGCCCAGGACCGGCTGAGTCTGGAAAGGAAGAAAGCGCGCGAGCTGCCGCGTTACATCACTTCGCGCGCTCAGAGCCGAGACGGACGCGCGGGGGCGCGAGGGGGTCAGACCTGGGCGCCCGGGGGCCGCGCTGCCTGGCCCACGGGGCAGCGGTGGACCGTCCGGGTCTGGACTCCCTCGCCTGCGCCCGGCCAGTGCCCTCATCTGGTCTTCCTGTTCTGCACCCGCCAGAAGATGCCTTGGAAACCCAATTCCAACGACTCCCTCTGGGGCAGGGAAGAAGGCGTCCCAGTCCCCGAAGCCCTGCCGTGGTCTCCACGCTAGCCATCCCTAGATGTTGCTGGGACTGAGCTAGTGACTCTCCACTCTCTTGCTGATGCTGGTGCAGAGAAGCCAGGGCTAATCCTGGGTCTTCAGAAGTGAACAAGTTCTTCCAGCCTCAGGGGCAAGACTGGTCTAGTGGCCGTGGTTCTTCACTCGGGCTATCTATCTGTCCACTCAGGCTATCTATATGTCCATTCGGGTGGAAGTGGGTGGTGGGGAATAGGATGTGGAGAGGCACATTCTTTTAAATGGTACGGCATTGACTTGGTGGAAAGAATTTTGACTCCGTGTGAAGTAGCTGTGGCCCACAGCTTTCTGTGATTCTCTCTGAGACTCAGTTGTCTGTAAGGTGAGACTATTAGCACCAGGTGTCTGAGAATATTGTGAAGATGCTTCTCAGCGAGAGGCGTTGGTCCAAAGCCTGGGCTTTTCACAGTGTATTATCACAGTCAGTGCCCATATAAAGCAGGAGCCAGATCATCAGAGACCTGTCTATAGCACCAAAGACTTTTGGCTTTACTAGTAAGCATTAAAGACCAGCGGGAGTATTTTAGACAGAAGTCAATATAGAAGTGTTCGATTTTTTGACAGCTGGTGACAGCTGGTTAGAGGGTGTAGATCTGGAGGCTGGGAGACATGAGGCACAGCATTAAGCCAGGCAAGAATGTGGCCTGAAGATTGGCAAGTTGGTTGGGACTGGAGCCATGGCTCAGTGGTTAAGAGTACTGACTGCTCCTGCAGAGGACCTGAGTTCCATTTCCAGCATCCACATGGTGGCTAACAACAGTTGGTTAAGGCCAGTTCCGGGGGATCTGATGCCCTCTTGTGGCCTCCATAGGCAATGCATAACATGGGTGCAGACAACTTACACATAAAATAAAAATAAATAAAAATAAGAATGGCAAGCTGGGAGAAGTGCTTAGGACAAAGTGGGTCTGATGGGTAATTAAAACGTGGGTTGGAGTACCTTGGAGTGAGGGAGAGCCACATTGATCCGCTGGCATCTGGCTTCCAACCGTCAGGATCAGGAGCCAGGCTCAGGAGCCAGGCTCCTCCTCCTCTCCACCCTGTCTTTTGTATCAAACTTACGCAGCTGCTGCATCTCTGGGCACAGTCAGAATCAGTTAAGAAGGAAAGGGGCAAAGGCAGAAGGCTAAACGGAGCAGCCAGCTGTTGGGCCATTGGTAATAGTTTTTCATCATTTCCACTAAGTTGGTAGGTATCTGCTAATATTGGGCAGGTGAGGTGTGGCCTACCAAGGAGCCTGGGAATCTAGTGTGACCATCTATTTCCCAGACTCAGTGCTGGTCTGGAAGTCAGGTTTTGTTAAGGAAAAGAGGAGAATGGGGCTGGGGGCTAGAGAGAGATGACTCGGCAGGTAAGAGCACCTGCTGCTCTTGCAGAGGACACCAGTTTGGTTCCCAACATGTGTATCATGGCTAAGAACCACCTGTAATTCCAGTTCCAGGAGATCTGACATCCTCTTTTGGTGTCCACAGGCATTGCATAACACATCGGGCTTACATACATGCAGGTGAAACAGTCACACACATAAAATAAAAAATCGATAAAAGAAAATAAAAAGGTAAGAACGAGAATCAGGACAGAAACTGCCTGTGCTACGGTGATTACGTGCATCTCTCCTCCTGAAACCCTATTCCTGCTGCCCACTCTGATTTTCCCCTCCCTGTCACTCATTTGAAGGCTACTTCCTAGACTCTTCTTTGTTTCATTTATGTCATCTTAAACGAACACCTTAAGCGCCAGTGTCCGTCTTGCTCTACCTTCCACTCCCTTCTCTGATTTTTTTTTTCTTTCTCTTCCACAGTAATTTCAAACAGTCTGGAAAGGCCGATGGCTCCTGGTAGGTTATGGCACAAGCCCCCAAATGAATAAAAAGACCACGAGGTTTTAGGCACTCTGGGATAAAGTTTACTTCAGGGTAGCCGGAGTCAAGCTTAAGTGAAAATAGAGCCAGCCCTGAATGGCATCTGGCCAGGGATCTAAGGGAGTAGGCGAGAGGACGGGTGATGGGTCAGGGGAGAGCAGCAGCGAGTTCCCAGCTTTTCCCGAATATTCGGTGATGGCCTGCTGTTCCATGAGCACAGGCAGGCTGCTACGGCAGGTTTCTGGGCGCAGGCCTGGAGTGTCCAGCCTGCATTTCATATGAATTGCGGGTCTTTGGGGAACTCACACCTAACAGCCTCCTAAAGCTCTCTACCTTGGCCTGTTCCCTCAGCTTCAGGCTTATAATATTCAGTCGTCTCTTGATATTGCTGTCCGCGTCTCTACAGATACTTCATGCTCAAATGTTGTAAACTGAACTCATATTTCCTGCAAGCCTGCTCTTTCTCATGGAACCCCACAATTTCTCTCGCTTGTCAACACCACATTTGGAATGGTCATCTATTTTCTCCTTTGATTACCTACACCCAACAGCCAACGAAGTCATCCCAGTTTTATCTCCTAAGTCCCTTGGTTATCTCCTCATCTACTTGTGACCCTGGTGAGGCCTCCCTGCCTATTAGCTGCACAATCATGGGTTTTGTTATGACGTTTGCACAGAAGCGTATGACGTACTCTGATCATCTTCACCCCTTAACTCTGTCTTAGCTCTCTCCCACTCATTCTGACCCCCCTTCCCTTCAACAGTAGTCCCCTTTATGTGTGTGTGTATGTGTGTGTGTGTGTGTGTGTGTGTGTGTGTGTCCCAATGAGTTTAACTTAGGCTGCTTACAGGAGCATGGATGGGGGATTATTTTGGGGACCATTGGAAACTAATCAGTGACTACACCATTGATGAAAATTCCTTTCCTTCTCCTAACAACCATTAACTGTCTATAAATCCTCAGGGAGTGCTGAACCCTCATGAACCCTTCCCCTCCAAAGATGCGATGTTGATGGCCTAACCGTGTACAGTTCTTGTGCAGGTAGTCACAGATCCTGGGAGTTTGGACAAGCAACAGCCATGTCATGCTCAGATGACCGTGTTCCACATCACTCTACCCCTTCCCCTGACTCTTACATCCTCTCTGTTCCTTCTTGAGGGATGTGCTTTGAGCCTTTGTGGCAGGGTGATGAAGATGTCCTGTTTGTGGCTGAGCCTTCAACAGTCACTTAGTCTCAGCACTTTGGCCCTTATGAGTTTCTGTAGTAGCCACTGCTCACTTCAAAAAGAATCTGCTGTGGTCAGAGCTGACAGCAGCACTAATCTTGGAGCATAAACATAAATATTCAGAAAGTAACTTAATAAACACAAAAGTCCAACAAAATAACAGCAGTAGCTCCCCCACACCAGGACCTATGACCTCCCTAGCCAAGAGCTTTTTATTTTTATTTTTATTTTTATTTTTTTGGTCTTTTTGAGACAGGGTCTTCCTGTAGCCCCAGCTGTCCTGGAACTCACTCTGTAAACCAGGCTGGCCTTGAACTCACAAAGATCCGCCTGCCTCTGCCTCCCGAGTGCTAGGATTAAAGGCATGCGCCACCACGCCCGGCTTAGCCAGGGGCTTTTAATCAGGCTTACAGTACTAGACATAAATTCCTTCCTGTGGATAGGGCCTTAAATCTGATCACTGAGTGGTTGCACCCTAACAGTCCTACCACTATTACACCAGTGGGCATATCTTGTCAAGCAGGTGAGGGATGAAGAGGCCACAGCTGAGCAAGACTCTGAATGGCTTTTCTCTCCTAGCATCCAGCACAGCACAGCACCTTCTGGGAAATGAAAGGTAGCCGGCATGGAGGAAGCTTCCAGTTCAGTTCCAGCTTGATTTCTCTATGTCCTGCCACCCAAGTGTATGGTTTCTTCAGCAATAAGGTCTTATCTCCTAGTTCTTGTGGGCAACCAAGAACAATGGCAATAGCTTGTATTATTTGGTGGTTTTAGAGGCCTCCTTGGCCAGCAACTCACGGGGAGGAAGCTCACCTTTGGCGCTGGGATTTTCATAACAGCCTATGGCTTCTGGGATCAGGTTTCTACACCCAGGCAGGGTACTTCTGTTCAAAAAAAAAAAAAAAACCCTTCTAATTAGTTTATAAAGTAGCAGGTTTCTTATGGCTTTTTCATGTGTTCTTAATTTTGGTATGTCCTCCCCTCCCTCCTCTCTCTGCCTACCATCCCCACTTAAACATTTCTACCCCCAGTGCTTCCTTGTCCACTTTCACATCAGATGTATTCTACTGTCCTTTCAGGCCCCAAAGCTTCTTTTTTCTCCTCTCATGGATCCCTTTCTAGTTTCCAGGACTCAACATACACTCACTGTCATGTAAATACATACACATAAAATTAGATCTTAGGATCCACATATAAGAGAGAACTTTGGTTATCTTTCAGAAGCTTGGTTAATTTACTTATATTTTCCAGTTCCATTCATTTTCCTGAAAATTCAATGATTTTATTTTTCTTTATGGCTGCCTAAAATTCCACTGTGCAAATACACTACATTTTCATTCTCCATTTATCAGATGATGGGCACCTTGGCTGGTTCTATTTTCTAGCTGTTGTGAATAGAGCAGTAATAAATGTGGATGGACGACTATCTGTGAATAGAAGATAGAGTCCTTTAATACATGGTCAGGAGTAGGACTGCTGCATCATAATTGAGTTCTATTTGCAAGGTTTTGAGAAACCTCCACACTGATTTCCATAATGGCCACCCAGGTTACAATTTCACCAATAGTGAATAAGAATTCCCTTTCCTCACAATCTTGCCAGTATTTGTTGTGATTTCTTTTCTCCATGATGGCTAATCTGATGGAGTAAGATGGAGTCTCAATGTAGTTTTACTTTAAATTTCCCTGATGGATAAGGATATTGAACACTCTGAAAAGTACTTGCTGGTTATTTATTCCTTTTGAGAACTTTTTGCTCAGTTCCAAAGCCTTTTTTGACAGTTGCTTTTGTGTTTAGTTATTTTGATGTTTAAAATATATTAAAATATAATTATTTTATATATATTTATTATATATTAAAAATAGAATCCTTTGTCAGATCCAAAGTAAGGTTTTCTCCCATTTTGTAGACCATCTCTTCACTCAACTGATCATTTTCTTTGCTGTAAGGAAGCCTTTTAATTTCATGAAGTTCCATGTATTGATTGTTGGTCTTATTTCCTGATTAAATGGAGTCAAGTCCTATTCAGAAAGTCCTTATCCATGTTTATACCTTAAAATATTTACCCTGCTGGGGCTGGAGAGATGGCTCAGCGATTAAGAGCACTGACTGCTCTTGCAGAGGACCCGGGTTTGTTTCCCAGCACCCACACGGCGACTAAGAACCATCTTTAAGCTGGGTATGGTGGCGCATGCCTTTAATCCCAACACTCAGGAGGCAGAGGCAGGTGAATCTCTGTGAGTTCAAGCCCAGCCTGGTCTACAGGGCTAGTTCCAGGCCAGCTGGGGCTACAGGGAGACCCTGTCTCAAAAACATCAACTATATATACCCTGCTTTTTCATATTGCAGTTTCAGAGTGTCAGGTCTGACGTTAGAGTCTTCGATCCATATAGAGTTCAGTTTTATGAAGACTGAGAGACAAGGCCTTGCTTTCATTCTTCTACATGTACACATCAAGCTATCCCAGAACCATTTGTTAAATAGCTGTCTTTAAGGAGTTTTCTTGGCATATTTATAAAAAAAGTCAGATGGTTGGTTCTGGAGAGATGGCTCAGTGGTTAAGAGTAGTGCCTGCTCTTGCAGAGGTCTGAGATTCGATTCCCAGAACCTACACAGAGGCTAACAAACCATCCCTAACTCTAGTTCCAGGGGATCTGACACCCTCTTCTGACCTCCAAGGGCATTGCATAAAATCAGGGTTGGGGCGATGGGAGAGTGTCAGTAGGGGAGGGGGTATAAAGATGTTTAAGATATTTTGTATGAAATACACAAAAATTCAATTAAAATTACAAAATAATTAAAATAAATATATCTTCTGGCCCTGTTTGTATATCTTCTTTTGAGAAATTTCTATTTATGTCCTTTGCCCATTTCTTAAATACAGTTATTGACAGTTTTGATGCTACGTCATTTGAGTTCTCTATACATTTTCATTATCAACTCTGTGTCAGGAGAATGGTGTGCAGGATGTGGTACTCCTACCTACATGCAAGCTCTACACTCATACACATAACATAAAAAAAATTTAAAAAATCAGGTGGGTGTTGCCTCGTGGATTTATGTCCAAGTCTTTTATGCTTTCGCATTGATCTACTTGTCTTTTTCTGTGCCAGTACTGATGCTGCTCTTGTTACTATGGCCCTATAATGTAACTTGAAATCAGCTGTGGTGACTTTCTATTTATATCCCCCACCCCTCCAGATTGTTTTGGCTTATCCAAGGTCTTTTGTGATTCCAAATGAATTTTAAGATACTTTTTCTATTCTGTAAAGAATCATTTTGGTGGGGATGTATTGAATCTGTAGATTGTAGGTTGCTTTTACATTACTGACTTTTCTAGTCCATGAGGATGGGAAGTCTTGCTAGCTTCTAGTGAGTATTAGTCACTTTTCTGTTGCTGTGATAAAGCACCATGACCAAGGAACTTATAAAAGGAAGAGTTTATTTGAGCTTACGATTGACAGTTCCAGGGAATTAGAGTCCATTGTGGCGGGAGGCATGGCGGCTGGAGACTGGAGCAGCAAACCGAGGGTCACATCTCGCAATGAGCACAAGAAGCAGAGAGAGAGCAATTGTAGACTACGAGGCTTGTTAAACTCACTAAGCCTGCCCCCAACAACGCACTTCCTCCAGCACGCCACACCTTCTAAGACCTCCAAAAACAGTGCCACCAACTGGAGACAAATGTATGAGTACTTACAGCCTATGGGGGACACTTATTCAAACCACCACATTCCACTCCCTGGCCCCCATAGGCTCCTGACCATATAAAATGCAAAATGCATTTAGTCCAACCTTAAAAGTCCTCACAGTCTTTACCAGTCTCAATGCCATTCAAAAGTCCACAGTCCAAAGTCTCCTCTGAGACTCAGGCCAATCTCCCAAACTGTAAGCTCCTGTAAAATCAAAAGACAAATTACATACTCCCAACATACAGTGGAACAGAATACACATTCCCATCCCAAAAGGGAGAAATAGAGGCATAGTGAGGAAATACTGGACCAAAACAAGACTGAAAACCAGCAGGGCAAAAACCAAGTCCAGTAGCTCCATGTGCAACTTCTGGGACTTGACTTCCAAAGGGCTTAGATGGCTCAGCTCTTCCAGCTTTGCTTGCAACATACATCTCTTTCTTAGGCCAGTACCACTCCCTGTATGCAGCTCTCCTTGGCAAATATCTCACAGGTATGGCATCTCGAATGTCTTCTTGGGGTCTCTGCTGCCAACCAGGCTTCACATTCACAGCTTCATGCAATGGCCTATCAGGGCCTACTTTATGCAGGGACACCCCTGCTGCGCTCTGCCTGACCTTGGCAGCTCTCTGAAACCGTGGAGGAAGAACTGATGACCCCTTCACTCTTGCAAACTTCATGCCTCTAAAGCCAGCACCACGTGAATGAAATTGCCGAATCTGGCTGCAAGTTCAGTATGGAATCTCTCCTACTTTAACCACATTTGCAATTTTTCTCTGCCCTGGACTTGCTGGAGGATTAGCTGGGTGTGCTCTTGCCCTGAAGGTACTGATTCTTTTGTTTACTTGTAAATCTTCAGGCCTCTCCTTAATCACTTTAGTCTCAGGGCGCCGCTCCTTCACATGCCCTGGCCACACCTTTAATCTTCCTACTGTACTTTTCAGATCCAAACTGTACATTCTGCATTTCCTTCTGCCCCATTTGCTCTTTTATACTGTAGATCTGTATAATATTCACCATTAAAAGCCACATCACCATTTCTACATTAGGCAGTCTTGAAATATCCTCCTCCAAAGACATTAGTCCATTGCTTTTCAACTTAGCATCGGGCAAGCATTTGGGCTGTGGACAAACTGCTGCCAGACTCTTTATCAAAATATCCCAGTTGCTGCCTAAGTCTTTATTTTCCCCTGGAACCACATCTTTTGCAGCCATGCTTTCTTCCAGGCCTCCACTAGAATGGCCCCTTAAGCTCTGCTTACAGTAATCAACAGCCTTTCTAGCCCAAAGTTCCAAAGTCTTCCACATTTCTCCAAACATCCACATGGTCAGGTTCTTCACAGCCAACAGCCCACTCTCTGGTACCAAATAACTGTATTAGTCACTTTTCTGTTGCTGTGATAAAACACCATGACCAAGGAACTTATAAAAGGAAGAGTTTATTTGAGCTTACGATTGACGGTTCCAGGGAATTAGAGTCCATTGTGGCGGGAGGCATGGTGGCTGGAGACTGGAGCAGCAAACTGAGGGTCACATCTCGCAAAGACCACAAGAAGCACAGACAGCAACTGTAGACCAAGAGGCTTGTTAAAAACTCACTAAGCCCACCCCCAACAACACACTTCCACCAGCACGGCCACACCATCTAAGACCTCCAAAAACAGTGCCACCAACTGGAGACAAATGTCTGAATACTTACAGCCTATGGGGGACATTCATTCAAACCACCACATAGTGTCTTCTTTCATTTCTCCTGAGTGAGTTCTAAAGTTTTTATTTTATTTTTTAAAGACGATAATAACATTTTATGAGTGTACTGTCTGCATGTGTGTAAGTGTACTGTCTGCATGTGTGTAAATGCACCTGTGTCACACAAATGCAATGCTGGGTTTGTGTCAGGAGGAGTTAGAGTGGTTGTTAGCCACCATGTGGGTGCTGGGAACTGAACCCAGGTCATCTGGAAGAGCAGCCGACGAGTGCTGTAACCACAGAACCATCTTCTCAGACCATAAAGTTTTTATTGTAAAAGCTTTCACTTCCTTGGTTAGGGTTATCTCAAGTTCTGGCACTTTGCGGGGAGGGGTTACAGTTGTGAATGGCTTCTTTCTCAGTGTGGTTTTGTTTTTTTAAACAGTGTTGGCAAAGATAAGAATGAGGAAATGATGGTCTCTCATCAGATTATATGGAGAAAACAATATTCACATGCAAAAGAGTGATATTAAATCATTATTTCATACCACATACAAAATCAATTCAAAATAGATGAAATACTTAAATGTAAGACCAGAAATTATAAAAATACTTGAAAATATGTGATAAATGCCCACGGCATTTGTCTGGACAGCAATTGAATATGACCCCCCAAAACAGAGGCAAAAGAAAGAAGAAATAGACAAATGGTATCACATCAAACTAAAGAGCCTATGAAAGCAAACATTCCACCACACAAAAAGTCAGTCTACAGAAAGGAAAACAACCTCTGTGCACCATTCACCTGATAGAGTTAGTATCCAAAATGTGTAGAGAACTGAAATGATGTAGCATCAAAGCCCCCAATAACTGTATTTAAGAAATGGGCAAAGGACATAAATAGACATTTCTCAGAAGAAGATATACAAATGGCCAGAAGATATATTTATTTTAATTATTTTTGTAATTTTAATAGAATTTTTGTGCATTTCATACAGAATATCTTAATCGTCTTTATACCCTCCTCCCACACTGACACTCCCCCATAACCCCCACCCTGATTTTATGCATTCTGTCATTTGTGTTCAGGCTTATTGCTTCAACTTAGTGTTCGCAGACATCCCTCCTTGCACATTCTCCACTGGGTCTAGTCACAAAGCCCCCTTAATGCAACAGAGGAACAGGAGCACAAAACGTCACAAATGGCCAAAGTTAGAGAATAACAGTGCAGAGTGTGGGTCCTCGGACAGGACTCCTATATTAAACTTCACCCACCCAGGGCTCAGGGACCATCGTGGAAGAGGGGGCAGAAAGATTATAAGAGCCAGGAAGGAGGTGCATGACCATATGGAAATAGAGTCCTACATGTTCCTGGGACACTGCTCATATGAACCTGCAGTGATGGTGTCAGCATGCACAAGACCCATGCAAGATCTAGCAGACAAAATCCAGCTATATTTAAAAGTGCTCAGAATCACTAATCATCAGGGAAATGGAAATCAAAGCTGTGGTGAGGTTCATTCTAGTTGGGAAGGCTGTTCTTAAAAAGATGGCAGGTACATGTTGGAAGGTGTATGAAGAAAACAGAGCCTCAGGACTCCATGTGTGGAAACAGAAACTGGTAAATCCACGACGGAGAAGAGCAAGGGGCACTGTCAGAACAGTAAAGGTAGAACCACTGAGCAAACAACCTGCTGCTGGGTATTTATAGAAATAACTGGAATGCAGAACTTTAAAGAGACACCAGTTCTCTCACACTCATCATGGCACTATTTATAGCAGCTAAGATGGGGAGACATGTTCATGGAGAGATGAGTGAATAAAGAAAATGTGACACATGCCACCAAAGAGATATTATTCAGCCTTGATTGTGAAGGACATCCCGTCATTTATGACGTCATGAGTAAACCTGGAGGATGATATGCTGAGGCTACAGGAAGACTCTGTCTCAAAAACAAACAACCAAAAATATAAATAAATACATAAATAAATAAATAAATAAAATTTAAAAATGAGTGCAGGGTTACAGATATTCAAGATAAACCAATTCTGTATTCATTATGTAGCACAGAACCTATTGCTAACAATGCTGTCTTGTATACTAGAAGTTTGCTATAGGATGCATCTTATGTTAGGTGTTCTTACGATATGCGAAGTAAATGAATAAGTGAATAAGATGTAAAGAATTCTTGTAAGTGATGGATCTGTCAAGAAATTGCTAGTGGGGATAGATTCGTGTGTGTGTGTGTGTGTGTGTGTGTGTGTGTGTGTGTGTACTTATCCTCAAATTCATCAAATTGTACATATTAGCTATGTACAGTATTTTAAGAAAACAAAAAGCCCCAATACTTTGATCATGTGAAGTTAGGCATGGTATATTATGCCTGTTGCCTGTAATTCCTAGGAGACTAAGGCAGAAGGATTGTCATGAATTGAAGTCTAGCCTGGGCTACAGAGTTTAACCCCATTTCAAAACCCAACCAGACAGAGTAGATCTCAAATATTTCATCACTACAGAACCTTCTGGTGGACAGTGCTGAGCTATAGGACTTACCGTTGTCCTCTTGGTCCAAGTGTTATCAGACTAGCAACCTTCCCAGTGGAGAACAATCAGTAACACCAAAAACTGATGTGAAAAATGATAATTTAACTGGGCGTGGTAGCACACGCCTTTAATCCCAACACTTGGGAGGCAGAGGCAAGCGGATCTCTGTGAGTTCAAGGCCAGCCTGGTCTACATAGTGAGTTCCTGGACAGCTAGAGCTATGGGAAGACCCTGTCTCAAAAAGACCAACAAATAATAAATAAATAAATCCAAAAAAAAAAGAAAGAAAAAACAGTAACTTATAGTGCCACTGGTGGTAAACTTTAAAATGTCTAATAATAGAAGATAGCATTTAGAATAACACATTCATTGGACATTGGACAATCAGATCAGAGAATAGTATAGTCTTAAAATTATAACTTAAAGACTTTGGTATGACACACAAAATAGTCTTAATATAATATAGAAAAACCTCAAGAACAACAATTCTTTATATAATAAAATCCTGATTACTAAAAAATGATAGGAGGGCCTTGAGAGATGGCCTAGTGGTTAAGAGCGCCGACCACTCTTACAGAGGACCCGGGTTCGATCCCCAGCACACACATGGCGGCCGAGAACCATCTGAAACTCCAATTCCAGGAGAACTCCAGTTCCAGGGGAATCCGATGCCCTCTTCTGACCTCCGCCGCATTGCACAACACGGGTGCACAGACCTGCATGCAGACAGTACATTCATACACATACAGAAATAAATTAAAAAAATAAAAAAATGATAGGAATAGACTGAAAGGATATCCCCTCAAAATATTAGCAATTATTTCTAGACAGTGAATCGGTATGTAAGTGAAACCATTTTCTTCATTTATTTTAAACTTTTTCAAGATTTCTACTCTTATTTTATAAAATGATGGTCTTTTGTACAGATTAAATATTCTCTCAGCAGTAGTTGAATGAATGCATGCATGAAAGCTGACTCAATTCAAGTTTTGGTGACTTTGCATTTCCCAGAATTCACCCTGCCCCATCACCTCCTAGCACTTCTTTGCAGTAGGGCAAAGGACTTGGAATGAATTTGGAAAAGATGAAAATCTGAAGAGAGAGGGTAGCATTTCACCCTGGACTGGGCTTGAACTCGAGGTTCCTCCTAAGTGCATCCTAATTGCTTTTGAGATTTCTTCTAATCCAGTGGATGATCTTTTGTTTGTTTTAAATGTGGTTGTCAATAAGAGGTTCTTGGGAGAGGCCTGATGTTTTTCTTCCTGGCGGAAGTTCTGGTTCACATATAAATATTCACTGGTTGGCTTCCTACCTCTCCCAGCTCACCTAGTTTTGGGAGGTGACTGAAATCTCTGCTAGTGGGCACATTTACACTTGGACCTTCCTTACTTCACCTGGGGCTTGCTTTTTAGTGCTGAGTGAACAGTTTTAAAATTCTTGCTGCTCACTTGAGTTCATTAGCTTGTGCCAAGCTCAGTATAGAGTACACAGGAAGCCTATACTTTCCCTCAGATATGAACTTAAGAACTGAAAATGGTGCAATTTAAAAGTGTTTTGTTTAATGGCTCCACAGATGAAAATCTTTTAGGTGTCTGAGTGGTTCTGGCTAAACATCCATTTGATCCCCAGAACTGAGCCCATTCAACAGCTTAGATCTTTTCCCATGTTATTTCCCTTTTTATTATGAATCAGATCTTTGGGATGGGAATAAAGAAAGAGCCATAAAACAAACTTTTGGGAATCCATAAAGAATTAAGAAATTCTCATGGGTTGATCCCCAAAGACTTCAATATAAGAGCTGATACTTTAAAACTCCTAGAGAAAAACATAGATAAAACACTTCAGCATAAGCAAGGACATTCTGAAAAGGACTCTAACGGCAAAGGAAGTAATCCCAAGAATTAGCAAATGAGATTACACTATGTACAGCCTAGGAAACAATTACCACAGTGGAGAGACAGTCGTAAGAATCTTTTTCCAACTGTATATCAGACAGGAAAATAAGATCCAAGGTACATAAAGAACTGCAAAAATCAAAACCCTCCAAATCATTTAATCAATGGAATAAGAACTGAGTAAATACTTCTCAAGGGAAGAAATATAAATGGCTGTTGAATGCTTGCTCGAAAAAGTGTTCCACTTCCTTACTCATCGGGGAAATGAGATTGAAGCTGCTCCGAGATCCTATAACACCCCAGCCAGAATGGTGATCATCAAGAAAACAGATACAACAAATGCTGTGAAGGGTATGAGTGAGATGGTTCAGGGCATAACGGGACTTTCCACCAAGCCTGATCGAATTCGATCCCAGGACACACCTGCTGAGAGAAGAGAACGGACATAGATCCTACAGAAACTCCTATCTCAGTTGTCTTTCTAGATAAGTGAAAATTCTTACCCTAGGCTAAATGTGGATTCTTATATTTACAGAGAAGCATACGGTATGCCACTCATCAAAGAAGCTTCTTTTTTCATCAGATGGATGCTACTGCAGAATCCCAGAATTGATCAGACACAGAGACTATGTGTCTGAGAGATGCCCACATCCACAGTTGAACCTCTACACCTAAGGCTCATGGAACATGGAGGAACAAGGGGCAGAGAGAACACTGATGCATCCCTCAGCTGTCACCAGTGAAGCCTCCTTATACACCAGAGTGTCGTGCACACAGAAGGCTACAAGATCAAATGAATAAGAGATTTCAGAGGGTGTGTCCCTGGATAGGACTCATATATTAAACCTCACCCCCCACAACTCAGGGAGCATTGCAGGAGAGGGGGGAAAGATTGTAGGAGCCAGGGCTGGTGCATGACCATAGGGCAGCAGAGGCCTTCAGGACACTGGAAGCTTGCACATGTGAACTAGTGGCAATGGTGGCAGTGAGCACAGGACCCATGCCGACTCAATCAGATGAGGGCCCAGAGTGGACTGAGAGAAATTCGTGATATTATAGGAAAGAGAAAGGGGAAGGTATAGAATGTGAATCTAGTCGAAGTTCATGATATACTTGAAACCAAACACTATGTGAATATATGCCAAGAAAAAAATTTAAAAATAAGAACTTGGGCTGGAGAGATGGCTCAGTGGTCAACAACACTGGTTGCTCTTGCAGAAGACCCCTATTCTGTTCTCTGCACCCACATGACAGCTAACAATTAATTGTCTGTTATTCCAGTTCCAGGGGATCCAACACCCTCTTCTGGCCTTCCATAGGTCATAGTGAATTAACATAAGTGCAGGCAAAATACTCATACACAAAAAGTAAAGTAACTAAGGTCTGGAGAGATGGCCAAGTGGTTAGGAGCACCAACTGCTCTTGCAGAGGACCCAGGTTCGATTCCCAGCACCCACGTGGTGGCCAAGAACCATCTTTAACTCCAGTTCCAGGGGAATTTGATGCCCTCTTCTGACCTCCGCAGCATTGCATGACACGGGTGCACAAACCTACATGCAGACAGTACACTCATACACATAAAAAGTTTTTAAAAAGTAACTAAATAAAAGTTTTAAAAAGAATAAATCTGCCGGGCATGGTAGCTCATGCCTTTAATCCTAGCACTTGGGAGGCAGAGGCAGGTGGATCTTTGTGAGTTCAAGTCCAGCCTGGTCTACAGAGTGAGTTCCAGGACAGCTGGGACTACAGGGAGACACTGTCTTGAAAAGACCAAAAAATAAATAAATAAAAAGAAATAATTCTAATCATAAAATTGTAGGAGAGTTTCCTGCCCCTGACACCTACTACCCTGTTAGTAAAGGTCTGCCTGCCAGAGTTCTGTCCACCTCATATGTCACAGCTGACACACTCAACAGAAAATCATGTCATGCTAAAGGGCAGAAAATGACAATTTGAGGAGGTAGAGTGGAAGCATGAGAAGGAGACTCAGAAACAGCAAGGATGTTGGAATTATCAGACTATGAACACAAAACAATTGTAATTCATGTGCTAGAGCTACTATTGGAAAAAGACAACACAAAGACAGGTGAACAATGTAAGCAGAGGTGGAAATTCTAAGAAACATCCCCAAAGAAATAACGGAGATCCCAAGCACGGCAGTGGGAACGGAGCCTTTGCTCACCAGTGGGCTGAGTATGGCGAGAGAAGAATTGCTCAGCTTAACTGTGTCAACAGCAATTTCTAAAACTGAAGTACAATGAGAGGAAAATGAAAGGCAAAAACAAAAGAGCCTCCAAGAAGCCTGAGACAACCACAAAAATGCCTGTGATCGGAGGAAAAGGAAGAAGAAAGGAAGGAAGAGCAGGACTCAGCAATCAGGAGAGAACTTCTCCAGATCCACGTCAGACACCCAACCTCAGATCCAGGGAGCCCAGAGAACATCAAGCAGAATAAATACTCCCCTCTCCCTAGAAGAAAACAGTGCATATGCTGATCATCTAGAGATGCAGGAAATCAAAGGTGAGTGTTTTAAATCTTGGAGAGAGAAAAGACAGAAGAAAAAATACATCTTACCTGCAGAGGAGCAAAGATATGAACTACATTATGTCTGACTCTCAGAAACCATGCAGATAAGAACAGAGTGAAATATTTAGTGTTCAGGGGAAGGCAAGCCACCAACCGAAAAGTCTATCCTGTGAAGTTATTTTTAAAAAGTGAAGGAGGGGCTGGAGAGATGGCTCAGTGGATAAGAGCGCCGACTGCTCTTGCAGAGGACCTGGGTTTTATTCCCAGCACCCACATGGTGGCTATGAACCGTCTTTAACTCCACTTCCAGGGGAATCCCACGCCCTCTTCTGACCTCTGCGGCATTGCATGACATGGGTGCACAAACCTACATGCAGACAGTACACTCATACACATAAAAAAAAAAGTGGAGGAGAAAAATCTGGGCTGGAGAGATGGCTCAGCAGTTAAAAGCACTTGCTGCTCTTTCTGAGTACTCAGGTTTGAATCCCAGCACCCACATGGAGGCTAACAACCATCCATAACTCCAGTTCCATGGTGATAGTGTCCCTTGAAAAATCATATACTACAGTCTTAACCATCAGTGTGACTGTATTTGAGATAAAGCTTATGTAAGGACATGAAGCCTTATGGGTGAGGCTGCCTAGAACAAGAGTCGTGTCATTACAGGAGAGTCATCCCCAGAGAGTGCTTCCGGTCAGTCTCTCCACACACACATAGAGCAGAGCACGTGTCACCACGCAGCAGGATGATGGTCGCCAGTACGTCGTGAACAAAAGCTCCACTGCATTTCACTTTCTCCCCCCTGTTTGAGGTGTCTCTGCTTCAGGGACATAAGAAATCAAAGTTTCTTGTTTCAGCCACCCAGTCTCTGCTCTTTTTCTCTGTGTTAGGTCAGTCTGAGCTGACTAAGACATTATATATTGACAAAGGGGTCAGTTCTCCAAGAAAACCACAATTCTTAGTGTATATGTGCCTAAAACCCAGGAGCTAAAATACATCAGGCAAAATCTGGTGGTAACTCAAGGAGACATAGATAAATCCACTGTTAATTAGATACTTTAACACTTCTGTATCAGAAATGGACATGTCCAGCTCATGGAAAGTCAGTAAGGGTGTGGGTGAATTCAACAGCACCGTTAATCAAATAGAGATGATGGACATCTCTAGACTACGATAGTCCAGGAACAGCAGGATCTATACATTACTGTCAAGCTCACACAGAGCCTATACCAAGATAACTCACATACCAAGATAACCACAAAACACACATTCAATGTAAAAGAATAAAAATCATACGAGTATGATCTTAAAGCATAAGGGCATTAAACAAGCAACTGATGACAGAATGATCACAGAAGCATCCCAAGGTAGTTTGCTATTAAGGCACTACTTGAAAAAGTCACATGTTAAAATTTTTTTCAAGGTAAAAGCTTAAATATTTGGAAGTAAGTGAAAATGAAAACACACCGTAATGAATTCATGACGCAACGAAAGCAGTGCTTAGAGAACTTAGAATATTAGCTAAGACCTGAAGTAGTAATCTAATTGGACACTTTGGAAAATTAGAAGGAACAAATTAGATTCTACAAAGAAGGGGGGAGGGAGGGAGGGAGGGAGAGAGAGAGAGAGAGAGAGAGAGAGAGAGAGAGAGAGAGAGAGTTTTAATCCATAAGGACTTTAGCTTGTCTTGGTTGAATAGATGCTGCTCTCTCACCTGATCCAGTGATGTCACTAAACTTCAAACTCTTCAGCATTTCATCCAAAGTGTGGTAGTCTGACCTGCATGGCTAAAAGGAGTCAAAACCAACACACGCACACACACCACACACACATGCACACACATGCATGCACATACCACACACACACCACACCTAATATATGCTCAAATACCCTTTGGTGTGGGTTCATACCTAGTCTACCTACCAAGTCTCTTAAATGAGACAAAATCTTCCTGGCTGTCATCAATTGACAGTAATTCCACAGGGAGGGTTGAGAATATTATTATTTTAATGTAGCTGACAAAGTGCATGTCCCCGGGTAGAAGTGGGAGCTCTGTCTCACACACTTACACTTGCTTGCATCCTTCGTGTTATCCTCATACGAGATTTCATTGCAGGAATCCTTTTAAGCCTGTTTTTCATTTTGTGAGGTTAGTTTAATTAAGATTATATAACAACCCATATATCCTCTCACTGAGATCCAAATAAACTACACTGTGTTAGAATAAAGAAAAAGTAAAAAAAAAAAAAAACTTCATAATTTCTGATTGTCCCCAGGCTACCATGTGTGCCTGACACAGGACCTCCGTGGATATCCCAGGGTCAATCTGCTTTTTTACTTTGGGGAAGCTCCGGCTCCTGTTTTTAGAGGTGAGCAAGCCAGTCCCAGTGTTTTCTTGTGCAGTGGTTATGGATGAGTCCTCCTTGGCACGTGCGATGCCTGTCCTGAAGACGGGTGCTCGAGAGGACAAGGTCAGCCTCCTTCACTGTCATCTCGAGGACAGCACCAAGCAGCAGGGAAGAAAACGACAGGTTCTGAAAAACAGAAAATGAAAGATAAATCCAGATTGTTTGCTTTTCCATAAGCAAACATTTCCACAAAAGTTTTAGGCCGGGGCTGGAGAGATAGCCTAGCGGTTAAGAGCGCCGACCGCTCTTACAGAGGACGCCGGTTCGATCCCCAGCACCCACATGGCGGCTAAGAACCGTCTGAAACTCCAATTCCAGGAGAACTCCAGTTCCAGGGGAATCCGATACCCTCTTCTGACCTCCGCGGCGTTGCACGACACGGGTGCACACACTTGCATGCAGACAGTACATTCATACACATACAGAAATAAATAAAATTAATAAAAAAAAATTAAAAAAAAAAAGTTTTAGGCCTTCCTCATAAGTAAACATCCCTTACCTTCCTTGTGGTGAATGATGCTTTCCTTTCCAGCGGGCCTGCAATGTCCTGTCTCAGTATTATGAAGATACCGGGTTCCTACTATGCGCTGGACACTGCGGTGATTGGTGCTAGATGCAAACTGCTGACCTGATGATCTAGGAAAGAAAAGCAGAGGAAGAGACTGGGAGTCCCCCAACCCCATTCAGAGGTGTGTCTCTGTGACATAAACGCTCAGTAGACTCTGCATCCACCGTTAAGCCAAGTTTTTATTTTTGTATGTGTATGAATGTATTGTCTGCATGCAGGTCTGTGCACCCGTGTCGTGCAATGCCGCGGAGGTCAGAAGAGGGTCTCGGATTCCCCTGGAACTGGAGTTCTCCTGGAATTGGAGTTACAGACGGTTCTTAGCCGCCATGTGGGTGCTGGGGACCGAACCCGGGTCCTCTGCAAGAGCGTCGGCACTCTTAACCACTAGGCCATCTCTCCAGCCCCGTTAGCCAAGTTTTTAATGGATGCTGGTGCCAGGGTAGTCAACATCCAAACAAAGCAACGGATCTTAGCCGACATTGCTGGCATCCTGGCCAGCTCTCTGGGCATTCACCGCCACTTAGGCTGCTGCTGAAACTAGCCACAGGGGAACTCTGGCCTTGAGAGCCTGGGAAGCTGGAGGTGTCAGACAGTTAACGGATGCCCCCAAGCTGCCCACTGTTGAGGAAGAATGGAAGCTGGTGGATAAAACCCCGACTTCTTCAACCTTTGGGTGTTTGTTTCTCAGTCTCCAAGGCAATTTGAGTTCTAGCTTCCCAGTATTAAATGGCTAACTTCGTATCCTGGCTTAGTTTCCTTCCTCTCCTGTCTCAATCGGTGCCTGTGCTTTCCAGAGTCACCCCTCTAAATAAACTGCCCCTCACCCCCTTCCCTGTGGTATGCTTCTGGGGGAACTCTAACTGTGCTTGCCTTGAAAGAGTGTGCGATAAGCAAATGGAAAACAGAGGAGGAAAGGCTCTCAGAGTTAAGTGGTGCTTTTCTACGGAATGTTTTTTACAAGAGCAGTGTCAGGATTTCAGTGATGGCTCCCAAAGAATGTGGACCCTAATAATGAACTCATGAATGTTACCTTACATGACAACAGAGATGTTACAGTGAAAGGTAATGAGAGAGTAGTGAGATTATCTGAGTATACACAAATAAATAAATGAATAAATATTAACATTTTAGATAGGAGGCAACAGCTCCTATTTGGGACAAGAGGCTCCCCTACTGGCTTTGGCGATAAGGTGCCCAGGAGCCCAGGAGTTCAAAGAGTGCAGGTGTAATGGCTGGAGGAAACAAGGAACTGACCCTTCCCTGGGGACACTGCCCTGGATTTTCATCCAGCAAAACTGATCTTGGACGTCTGACTTCTGTCACTCTGAGAGAATGGATGTGTTGTCTCAAGCCACTAGTATATGGTTACTTCGCACATTGCCCCAGTCACCTGCTGTGTGGGCAGGATGGACTGTGCAACACTTTCCGAAGAATCCCGCTCACTCTTGGCCTGTTCTCAAATACAGCATGACCCATTGGTGTGGTGTCTTCACCCCCTCAGAGGCCAGCCTTTAACCACAGTCTCTGTGGAGGAATTTCTGCTGTGCTTCAAGGACAACAGAAAGAAAGCATCAGAGCTTCTGAGGGCTGATGCAAGTAAATCAGCAAGCACTAAAATGAAATCATAAATATGCATTAAGAAAGCTGAGTGGAGGGAGCCCTGACGGCCAGGCCAGTTCCCTGCTGCTATTAAAATTAACTGTACCTTTGTGCTCTCTCTCCCTCTCCCAACATGGCGGCCTCAGCAAAAAAAAAATAAGAAGGGGAAGACTATCTCCCTAACAGACTTTCTGGCTGAGGATGGGGGAACTGGTGGAGGAAGCACCTATGTTCCCAAACCAGTCAGCTGGGCTGATGAAACAGACGACCTGAAAGGAGATGTGTCAACAACGTGGCACAGTAATGATGATGATGCGTACAGGGCACCTCCAACTGATCGCTCCATCCTTCCCACGGCTCCACGGGCTGCTCGGGGACCCAATATCGTCCAGAGCCGTCTTCCCAAATCGCCACCCTATACTGCTTTCCTAGGGAACCTGCCCTATGATGTGACAGAAGACTCCATTAAGGAATTCTTCAGAGGATTAAATATCAGTGCAGTGCGCTTACCACATGAACCCATCAATCCAGACAGGTTGAAAGGGTTTGGTTATGCTGAGTTTGAAGACCTGGATTCCCTGCTCAGTGCCCTGAGTCTCAATGAAGAGTCTCTAGATAACAGGAGAATTCGAGTGCACGTTGCTGATCAAGCACAGGATAAAGACAGAGATGATCGCTCTTTTGGCCGAGATAGAAATCGAGGTTCTGACAAAACAGATACAGACTGGAGAGCCCGTCCTGCCGCAGACAGCTTTGATGACTACCCGCCGAGAAGAGGGGATGATAGCTTTGGAGATATGTATTGAGATCGTTACGATTCAGACCGATATCGAGGTGGGTATCGAGATGGGTATCGGGACGGTCCACACTGGGATATGGATCGCTATGGGGGACGGGACCGCTATGATGACCGAGGCAGCAGAGACTATGACAGGGGCCATGACTCTAGGATAGGCAGTAGCAGAAGAGCATTTGGTAGTGGGTACCGTGGAGATGGCGACTACAGAGGAGGTGGGGACAGCTGTGCAGACCGCTATGACAGACGGGGCGATCGGGATGACTACAGGCGAGATGACAGAGGTCCCCCCAAAGACCCAAACTGAATCGAAAGCCTCGGAGTACTCCTAAGGAAGATGACTCCTCTGCTAGCACCTCCCAGTCCAGTCGAGCGGCTTCTGTCTTTGGAGGGGCAAGGCCTGTTGACACGGCTGCTAGAGAAAGAGAAGCTGAAGAGCGGCTACAGAAGGAGGAGACGCTGCAGCGCCAGCTGGGCGAGCCGAAGCCAGACGGCGGCGGCCCGGGGAGACACCCAAGATGGCGAGGTGAAGAAACTCAGGAACGAGAAGTTCGGTCAACGACAGGAAGCGAGTCGTCACAGACTGGGACGTCAGCCACATGTGGCGGAAGTAAGTCAGACCAGGATACACGAAGGAGAGAGAGAAGTCTCTAGAAAACGAAACACTCAGTAAAGAAGACGACTGTCACTCTCCAACTTCTAAGCCTCCCAAACCCGATCAGCCTCTAAAGGTAATGCCAGCCCCTCCACCAAAGGAGAATGCGCTGGTGAAGCGGAGTGCTAGCCCTCCTGCTCCGACACAGAGCTCAGACACAGAGCAGCAGTCCCCTGCAAGTGGTGGAGGGACAGCTCGGTCATCTGAGGAAGGACCAGCAAGGAAAGATGAAAACAAAGTGGATGGAGTGAGTGTCCCCAAAGGCCAAACCGGGACCAGCTGTGGTCCTGGAGACGGAGGGAACAAAGACCACTGGAAGGAGTCGGACAGGAAATACAGCAAAAAGGATCAAGACTCCAGATCTGCACCTGAGCCAAAGAAACCTGAAGAAAATCCAGCCTCTCTGTGAGCAAGTATGCTGCTCTCTCCGTGGATGGTGAGGACGAGAATGAGGGAGAAGACTACACTGAGTGCACACCACAGCCTCTGCTGTCTCCTGATCTCTCCACCCTGGAACATTCAAGAGCAAATCAAACCTCTATCCAGACAAGACAAAATAAAACTCATTATCTCCTGAAGACCTTTCTTAACTTTTTTTTTTTAATGAAATGAAATTCTTTTGCATGCTGCTGCAGCCTTTTAAAGTATTGAAGTAACTGGAGAATCACCATTGTAGCCAGAGAGACAGTGGCTTTAGCTTTTGAATGGGAAAGTTGTGATGTGTTCTAATACCAAGCAGTTGCCTGTTGTGACTAGTGCCTAGGGGCTCCATTTAGCAGAAATGGCAGTGACAGTGAGACTGGGTTGGATCAGCTGGACAGTACGAGGAGGTGCAAAGAAGACTGAAGTTTCCACCTTTAATTCTTATCTGCGGTGGTGTATATGAATTCCCAAACATCTGAATACATTTCTCATCTTTGAAAAGGCAGATTTAGTCTCCAGGAGGCTGCCAACCCATTTTAATTCTGACTTAACTGGAGCCAGCCTAGGGGGAATTACTTTTTCTTTCTTTTTTCTTTTTCTTTTAATTTTTATTTTATTTTTTTACCCCTCAAGGGGGTAGTTGGAAGTGAGTCTACAGGCTGCTAATAGTACTGCTTGGGACCAAAATGAATGGGAAACTCAATCGTGGTTTGAAAAAGCTTTGTGGGGAGGTAGATTCTTCTACACCAGCTAACTAGAGGAAGTGGCGTGGCCTCCAGTAGACATGCGTGGTAGACGCTGGTGTGGTTTCCTGGAGGAGGGGCCTTAACAGTTCCTTGCCAGTGCTTGGATTTATGTGACCTAGCCTGAGTTAGGGTTTCTGCTTATAAGGGTTGGTTTCTTGGCTTCCCTTGAGAATAAAGGCTAATGAAAGAACTATTTACCAAGTCCTGCTTTCTTGAAGAATGGTTGCTTGGCTTGTCTGTTTTGATGTGCACCTGTTAGGTGCACCTCTTTGAGACAGGGTCTCACTTTATTCCCAGCTGCCTTGGAGATTGCTCTGTAGACCAGGCTGTCCTTGAACTCACAGAGATCTGCCTGCCTCCACCTCCAAAGTGCTGGGATTAAAGGCATGATCCACCACACCCAGCACTAAAACCGGTTCTTAGCTGGCATGTGGGTGCTGGGAATCAAACCCAGGTCCTCTGCAAGAGATCTCTCCAGCCAAGAACAGGACGTTTTAAAAATCCTGGCAGTGCTGGTGGTCTGAACTCAGGGCCTCTTGCATCTTCGACCAGTACCTACCACTGAACTACAGGTTCAGTTCAGAGTCTTTGTCTCTGCAGGCTGACAAACAGGACATTTGTGGTGGCACATCTTTTGCTCTCTTTGAGTCTTGGATTCTCCCCTTCAAGAGAGGAGAACCCAGGGAGCATCCTTCTGATTGAATGAGACCCACCCTGATTTGCTAACAGAAGTTGATTGACTTAAGGATTTGGGATTAGAATTAGGTGGGCCAAACTCCTTCAGGATCCTACTTAAATTAGCTTTGATTGCATGGTTGGCAATCCAAGGAATCCTGACCTCCAAGGATGCAGACCTTCAAGGGTTGTGTCCTCTTCCTTCTCAAATGCGATAGGGGTCAGAGTTCAAATGATTTCTAAGTAAAGGGCTTGGTTTAGAACAACAAAGCTGAAGCAGTGTGGCTGTGGAGTAGGGTCTGTCAGGAGAAAACCAGAAGATCACCAGGGAGGACACAGGGCTGGGAGGACCTAGTCTTGGACATCCTCTCTTGCAGAAGGGAACCAAAGAAGCCCTCAGAGAATGGAAAAAACATTAAAAATAAATAAAAATATAAAAAACAGAAAATGATTTTAAAATTCTAGCTTTTGGCCGGGTGTGGTGGTGCATGCCTTTAATCCTAGAACTTGGGAGGCAGAGGCACGCAGATCTTTGGGAGTTCAAGGCCATCCTGGTCTACAGAGTGAGTTCCAGTTCCAGCTGGGGCTATAGGGAGACCCTGTCTTGAAAAGACCAAAAGACAAAAATGCTAGTTTTGGAGGCATTTAATGACTTGGGAACTGAATAATGGCAACATAACAAATGACAGAAACCCTAAGCAACCCAGTTCCAATGTTTAAAATTTAGCTGCCCAAATCAGAGGGGGGCATGAGACCAAAAAAGGAGGCAGCTCTAATACTGCACAAAGTGTGTTTTACTGGGGACTCCCAGAAGCATGTGTTGCACAGCCTTAAGTCAAGTCATTGCATTTCAGGCCAGAAAAGTAAATGGGCTTCACCCAACATGAGTGTACCCAGCATTTATCAAAAGTTGATAACATGGCCAAACATCAGTTAAGTCGGGGAAGGTGGCACAGTCCTTTAATCCCAGCACTTGGGAGGCAGAGGCAGGAGGATCTCTGTGAGTTCAAGTCCAACCTGGTCTACATAGTGGAGTTCCAGGACAGCTGGGACTACAGTTAGACCCTATCTCAAAAAAACCAAAAAAAAAAAAAAAAAAAACAAAAGAGGGAACAGTCCATGGGGATGGCTCAATTTAATTCCAGTCACTGACTTCTTAGCCAAGGACCCAGGTTCCCAGGTTTGATTCTGAGGATGCTACATGGTGATTAACAACAGATGGTAATTCCAATTTTAGGGGAATGAGGGTTTCTTCTGACTCCCATGAGTATTGTACAACAGTGTAACACTTACATACATGCAGGAAGTATTACTTAAACACATAAAATAATATTAAAAAATAAAAAAGGAAAAAGTTTATAAAAAGAAGCAGTGTATACACATTGAGACCCTGTGTCTCATCTATCTCAACATCAACATATCTGTCAGAGCTTCATTGACCCTGGCCTGCAATTGGTGGTTATGATTAGGAGAGCTGCAGTTATGCTTAGCTGGATACAGGCACTGGAAATGTCAAAGGTAGTGTACTGAGCAAGAATATTTGTGGTATACCACTAAATGTATTTTAAATAAAAAAAGCATCTTTCTGCAGCCTTACAGATGTAACAAATGACTCATGACATTTTATAGACAGAATATTTTCTTACAATATCAGTTAATGGTAGTGTTGCTTTGAAACCAGTGAACTGGAAGAATATTTGAACATGGTGAGTGGAAGATGGCAAGATGTCTTAAAAAAAGAAGGTAAAACAGAGACCATCTGTACACTTGCATGTGTGGTCTCAATACATCTTCCCATGTTTAACATCAGGTCTTCAAGCAGCAGGCCTTATGCGCCCTCTCTTCCTGCAGGTATCCTAGTTTAGAGGCAAGGAGCCTTTACCTTTGTGGGGGTTAGGATCCCCTGGCCAACATCTCCTTGGTAGAATAACCATTGCTGATGTCAGAGTCTCCTGCATTAAATATTTTGCTTAAGTGCATAGCTTAAGAAGATTAGTAATTTTGGGTCTGAATAGAGAATAATCCTTTTCACAGCTCTAGTGTCTATTAGTCAATCAAGAAGGAAGTTTTAAAATAACATACCGCTTTTATAAGACATTACCGCTATTAAATAGTTTGTCTCCAATTTACAGTTGGAGAAGCATAGGGAAAAATCTGTGGAAGAGGGGTGTGTAGAATGTAAGGGCTGTGATTGGGGTAGAACGGTGAACCTACAGCAATATAGCCTGGACACGCATTTGATCAACTTGATTGAACATACAGCTGCCCCTGCTGGAGTGGGACCAATGGGGCGTGTGGGTTTGGCACAACCTGATTGCAAATGGTTTTACTGAAGGATGCTTTCACCTATTGCTAAAAAATGGAAAAAAAAACTGAGAGAAAGATGGCAGGACAGTTATGGCAGAATGCATGATCTGGGATGGGGGGGTGGGAAATGGGGGGAAGGGAAGGAGAAATATGCCTGAACTGAATTGGAAAATGATGTATGAAATACACAAAGCATCAATAAATTAAAAAAAAGAAAGAAAAAAAAGGTATTACAGACTTGCAAACCGGAAACCAAAAAGATGTTGAAGTTTTCATTTCTGAATGCCTAAATGTTCATCTCCACAGCCCACCTCAGCCAGACTTTCTGAGTCCTTCCTGTGACTGTGAGCTCTGCCCAGATGTGATTGGCCCATGTCCTCTATGACATCAGAAGGAGGGTCATTGTGAAGTCTCAGCCAGCAGATATAAGGGAGTGTAGAGCAGGCTAGTTTCTTGAGCAGGTGCTCTTGGTGGTGGTTGTTTGGTGGTTTGGTGGTTCGGTGGTCAGTGGTATTTGCGAGTTCTGTGTGCTTTTGTGTGTTTGGGTTTTTTTATTTTTACATTTGGTTTTTTTTTCTGATTTTGAGAGTGTGTGTGACTGTGTGTGTGTATATTTAATTTTTTGGTTTAGTTTTCTGTGTTTTTTTTTTTTTTTTTTTTTTGGTGGTGGTGGTGGCCTTGCTACCTGTGATGTGTGGCCCGAAGGGTGAAGTGACAGTATGGCCCAGACCTGTGGTCACTCTCTCAGATGAGCACCTCAGAGCCTCAGAGCACAATATGTTATCCTGAAGACCTTGGGCTGGGGTAGCTGTGCCCAGGTGAAGTTGGCCCACCACTGCCTTACCGGCATTCCTGTGGCCATAAAAGTCCTGCAGAAGAGGATGGAGTGGTTCTACCCAATCAGATCTGAGGTGGAGATATTGAAGATTGTGGATCATCCCAACATCGTCTCCTTGATCCTGGTCATTGAAACAAAGGACAAGATCTATCTGGTCCAAGAGCTGGCTGAGGGGAAAGATCTGTGGAATTGGATCCAACAGGATGGCTACATGCAAGAGAACACCTGCCGGAAAATATTCAAGCAACTATTACAGGCCATGCAGTACTGCCACAAACGACACATAATTCACAGGGATCTCAAGGTGGATAACATCATAGTAGACAGCACTGGCAGAGTGAAGATCATAAATTTTGGACTTGCTGCCCTATTCAAGCCTGGCAGTAAACTCTTCCAGTTCTATGGTGCTTTAGAGTTTATGCCCCCAGAATTCTTCCTGCAAAATCCCTACGATGGCCCCAAAGCAGAGTGCTGGAACTTAGGTATTGTTCTGTATTTTATGGTGACAGGAACCCTGCCATTTGAAGGGAAAAGCTCTCAGGAGGTTGAGCCCAAGGTTCTTCTGGGCTCAACAAAAGGTGACATTCCAGCTCACCTTTCTCCAGAGTTGAAGGACATTATCCGCCATTTAATAACAGTCAACCCTAAGGAGAGGCCAACAGTGAAGGACATTCTAAGGCATCCTTGGCTTCAGCATAATGAAGAGGGTCTTCAGCATGATGAAGAGGGTCTAAAAAACCAGACCAAGGTGGCTCCTAGGTGCATGAACAGTGAAATCCTGGCAGCTATGGAGCAATTTGGGTTTGACCAATATGACATCCTGAAATCTTTATGACACAAATTGTACAATGAGCCTATGGCAACCTACAGGCTCCTGTAATGCCAAGCACACCAGAAGGGCAACTCCACCAGCCCAGCTAAGCCAATGCACCCCGGAGTGACACCATTCCCCTCCCCAGTAGATCCAGCCAATGTCCCTCTACGCCCAAAGAGGGGACTTGATGTACTCATCTCTCAAATCTTTTTCTCAACTTCAAACACTTAGACTCCTGAGGACAGCCAGCAGGAAGAGAAGCTGGAGGGCAAGCAGGAAGAGAAGCTGAGAAGGGCCACTCCTGAGGATGGCCAGCAGGAAGAGAAGCTGAGAAGGGCCACTCCTGAGGATGGCCAGCAGGAAGAGAAGCTGAGAAGGGCCACTCCTGAGGACAGCCAGCACGAAGAGAAGTTGAAAAGGGCCACTCCTGAGGACGACCAGCAGGAAGAGAAGCTGAGAAGGGCCACTCCTGAGGATGGCCAGCAGGAAGAGAAGCTGAGAAGGGGCACTCCTGAGGATGGCGAGCAGGAAGAGAAGCTGAGAAGGGCCACTCCTGAGGATAGCCAGCATGAAGAGAAGCTGAGAAGGGGCACTCCTGAGGATGGCCAGCATGAAGAGAAGCTGAGAAGGGCCACTCCTGAGGATAGCCAGCAGGAAGAGAAGCTGAAAAGGGCTACTCCTGAGGATGGCCAGCATGAAGAGAAGCTGAGAAGGGGCACTCCTGAGGATGGCCAGCACGAAGAGAAGCTGAGAAGGGCCACTCCTGAGGATGGCCAGCAGGAAGAGAAGCTGAGAAGGGCCACTCCTGAGGATGGCCAGCAGGAAGAGAAGCTGAGAAGGGCCACTCCTGAGGACGGCCAGCAGGAAGAGAAGCTGAGAAGGGCCACTCCTGAGGACGGCCAGCAGGAAGAGAAGCTGAGAAGGGCCACTCCTGAGGACGGCCAGCAGGAAGAGAAGCTGAGAAGGGCCACTCCTGAGGACGGCCAGCAGGAAGAGAAGCTGAGAAGGGCCACTCCTGAGGATGGCCAGCAGGAAGAGAAGCTGAAAAGGGCCACTCCTGAGGACAGCCAGCAGGAAGAGAAGCTGGAGGGCCAGCAGGAAGAGAAGCTGAGAAGGGCCACTCCTGAGGATGGCCAGCAGGAAGAGAAGCTGAGAATGGTCACTGAGCCTGTCATTCCTGCCTCCTCTTTGCAGAAGATGGCACGAAATCTGGACAAAGCTCAGGACCTGACTAGGCTGGAGGACAATGTTACTACAGAGGAAGTCTGCAGCCCATTTGGGGTATGGAACAGGTGGTCAAGAAGGATTGGGGCAGGGCTGATGAGTCTCTGCTGCTGTTTGCCAGGAAGGGAGAAAGTTAAGTGGTTCAATAAAGTGGGTAGTGAGATTAGAAAGAGACATGAAACCAGAGGATGTTTGGCCAGAGGATGTTTGAGGTCTTGTGAGGCCATGGTGCTGGATCATGTGGGAGTGGACCTGAATATTCAGCTGCCAAGAGACAGAAACATAGATATCCCAGAGGCCTGGGTCCAACCAATGGTCCAGGCTGCTTCAGATGGATCCCAGTGAGTAGGGATGCAGACAAGACACTATCACTCCAAAGCTTCCCCTGCAGAAGATAAGACCTGAAAACTCACTGGAAGACAGAAGGCCTCTGCCTCCCTAGGATCCTGTCCTACCATTCTCCAGAGACACTTCCCCTGCCTTGCCCTCTATGCTTCAATGACTTGTGGTGGAAGACATGATGCTTCTTACAACTCTCACTAATTTTACAATAAAATTGATAATGAAGACTTATAGTGCTTCCTAAATGTCTTTCTTACTAATCTTAGAATAAAATCAACAGATCATGAAAGGGAATTTTGGAGACTGTAATACAGAGGATACTATCAGATGGATGTAGGAATTAGTGATGTCTATAAGCCAAGAATTGCTGACATCTAGAACCTGGGGAAAATATCTAAGGGTCCTCATTAGTCATTAAGGAAGGCATGGTCTTTATGCCTTGATCCAGAACCCTGAGAGGACAATGGGTTTGTTCTTTCAAGCCAAACCATTTTAAATGATTAAACCAGGCACTTCCAAGAAGTCAGAAGTATAGATATTTTTGCCAACCAACAAAGCTGGATTTTCCATTAGATGTGGATAGTATTCCTCTTCATTTACATATCCATAAAACTTGGATAGCTAAGTTAGACAGGCAGTCGCACAGGCTTGGACCATAGTATTTCAAGAACAATTGCCACTCAATATTTAAAATACCCTTTTGAAAGGAGAGGGTGGAGAAAGCTTGGTACAAGAGGACAGTTCCTTCCTACTGGTGTTTTGTCTTTGGCCTTGGGTGGAGACAGGATGTTTCTCTTTCCCCCTTGCTTGAGACAGGGTGTCTAGTTTTCTTTTTGCTCTACTGCCCATCTTATAGGATTACTGAGATTCCTGGATTCTAAGATTTGAAGGCAGTTACTATATTTGGTTTTTGTTTTCTGAGATATCATTTATCCTATGGTCTTGAACTTTCTGTGTAGCTGAGGATGACCTCAAGCTTGGTTTTGTGTTACAGGGGGTGTAATCTAGGGACTGATGCATGCTAGGTGATGACTATACCAACTGAGCTACATTTGAAGTCCTGAAAGTGCATGTGCAAGTTTAATATCATAGCCTGTGCTAGTTTAGCCTGTACTAGCATCTACCTGACTTGAAATCTGGCTCAGTGCTATGGTTCTGCCTGCTGAGACAGAATCATGCTACTAGCTTTGGGGAATGTAGGGGGGTCAAAATTCAAAAAGCAGTTTCTCCTGTACATAGATTGCTTTAGCACCATTTAAGCAAAGCTGAAAAATTTGAAACCTGCAACTGAACATGGTGGGGTATGTCTATAATTGAGCTCTAGGCCAGACAGGGGTACACAGTGAGAACTTGTCAAACAAACAAACAAACAAACAAAAAAACAAAACAAAACAAAACCAAAACTACGTTGGGGCTGGAGAGCTGGCTCAGTGGTTAAGAGCACTGGCCATTCTTGGAGAGGACCCAGGTTTGGTTCCCAGCACCCACATGGTGGCTAACAACTCCCTCTTCTGATCTCCTCTGTAGGACATGGTTTCCTCCCTTTTTTTGGTCTTTTTGAGACTGGGTCTCCATGTAGCTCCAGCTCTCCTGGAACTCACTATGTAGACCAGGCTGACCTTGAACTCAGAGATCTTCCTGCCTCTGGCTTCCAAAGATCCCTGCCTAACTGCTTCTTAACTCCTATAAATGTTATTTAACTCCCCCAAGTGCATACTGTCAGTCTTAGAACCACTGATGTAGACTGTCTTGTTTAATTTTTATTATTTATTCATGTGTGTGCAGGTGCTGGCAGGGGAAAAAAGATGATGGTTGGATCCTTTGGAACCAGAATTATAGGCAGTCAATGAGCCATCTTAGAGAGTCCTCTGGAAGAGCAGTACCTGCTCTTAACCTCTGAGCCAACTTTCTGCTGGTACTTCTTTGAAGAGTTTTTGCTAGTAGTGGGAACTCACAGCATAAAACAAAATGAAAAGAAATTTGAGATGAAGAATGGGAAGTCATGATCCCAACACTTCAGCAGAGAGTATAGCTTTGTTGGGACATAGCTTTCTGGACTGTGGCAGGTCTAACAATCCCAGACTCAGAAGTAGGAGAATATGCAGGCTACCAATTCGCTTAGCACACTAGGTGGAACAAGAGATGCAGGGCATACTGTAGCATGCACTCAGAAGTCATAAGTCAGCTTGCTTGTCAGTACACCCCTTTTCTGAAAAAGCCCTATGAGCTGGGGTGATGCGTGATGCTGTGGAGGTCTAGGATTGGCCACTGGGAAGCGACGTAGGGGCTGCCCTTCCCAGACCTATATAAGCTGCTGCTTATTGTGTAGAATAAACGGATTTGCACCCTCTGATGTGGGCCCCGGGATGTTATTGGAGTAACCCTGTGTGCCTACCCTCTTCAGCCTGTTCAACCCAGGGTCAGCAGCATCACAACTGGTGCCTTTGAATGGGGACACCTGAAAGAATCCAGGGAGTCCAGGTACGTGAACCCCACAATAGGGAATCTGCCCTTCTCTTCTAGGGAGACTCTTCTTCAAGATGAGCAACTTTGGGACATTGTCCTCGAATCCAATGTGCCCCCTGGATCTCTGCTGCAAGTCTTTTCTTCTCTATTGTAATTATTACCTTCCAACATTTGGTCAGAAAGAGACTAATATCCCTGGGGATTCTACAATATAAGAGCTCAGTTGTTTTCAGATCACATTAACAGCAATTGGTGCTAGCATCCACAGATGAGGAATACCATTTGTCATTTGTATTTCTGGGACTGTGTTACTTCACTCAGCATGATATCTTCTAGCTCCATCCAGCTCCATCCATTTACCTGCAAAGTTCATGATGTCATCTTTCTTTACTGCTGCATAGAACTTCATTGTGTAGATGTACCATATTTTCTCCATTCATCAGTTGAGGAGCACTTGGGTTGGTTCCAGCTCTTTGCTATTGTGAAGAGAGCTGCAATAAACATGGCTGTGCATGTATCTCTGCGGTAAGATGAGTCTTGTGGGTACATACCCAGAAGTGGTATGGTTGGGTCAGGTGGCAAGTTCAAGTCTTCCAAGGGTTCTCCACACTGCTTTCCATAGTGGCTGTACCAGTTCATATTCCCACCAACAGTGGATGAGTGTTCCCTTTTCCCCACAACCTCTCCAGTGGTTTTAATTTGCATTTCCTTAGTGATGACACACTTTTCAAGATGTTTCTCAGCCATCTCTAATTCCTCACTTGTGAAGTCTCTGTTCAGTTCTTTCCTCCATATATTGAGTGGGTCATTTGTTTTTTTCTTCTTTGTTTTTTGAGTAGTTTATATACTCTGGAAATCAATGCTTTGTAAGATGTTTCTGCATTAAGGTTTCCTCCCACTCTGTGGGATTTATCTTCACTTCCTTGATTGTTTCTTTTGATGTACAGAAGCTTTTGAGTTTAATGAGGTCCCATTTGTCAATTGTGAACCTTAATTCTTGCACAGCTGCTATCTGATTTAGGAAGTCTGATTTAGGAAGTCTTTTCCTACGCCTATGTCTTGTAGTCTGCTGCCAACTTTCACCTTCAGAGTTTGGGGTTTCACACTGAGGTCTTTGATACATCTGGAGTTGACCTTTGTACAGGGTGAGAGGTAGGGGCTTAATTTCACTCTTCTACTTGCTGAAGATGCTGTCTTTCCTCCATTGTGTTTTATTGGCCCTCTTGTCAAATATGACATGGCAGAAATTGTATATGCTCAAGTTTGGATCTTCAGTTTTGTTCCATTGGTCAACAGGTCTGTTTTTGTGCCAGTACCAAGCTATTTTTGACTATAGCCCTGTAGTATAGTTTGAAGTTTGGTATAGAGATCCCCTCTGTATTGCTCTTTTCACTCAGGGTTGCTTTGGCTTTTGGGGTCTTTTGTTTTTCCAAATGAAATTAAGGACTTTTTTTTTCTAAGCCTGTGAAGAAACTCTTTTGGGATTGCATTAAATCTGTACAAGAGTTTGCATAGAATGGGCATTTTTACTATATTCATTTTCCCAATCCATGAGCATGGGAGGTTTTTCTATATTCTGATGTCTTCTTCAATTTCCTTCTTCAGCAGTTTAAATTTTTTGTTGTAGGGATCTTTGGTGTCTTTGGTGTCTTGGTTAGGAATTGGTTAGGTTTGTTCCTAGGTATTTTATTGTTTTTGAGGCTATTGTCAGTGGGAAGTTCTCCTTGAGTTCCTTCTTCAGTTGCTTGTTGTTGGTGTAAAGAAAGGCTTCTGATTTTTCTAGGTTAATTTTGTATCCTGCCACTTTACTGAAGCTCGTATTTCCAGTGGAGTTTTTAGCATCCCTTAAGTAAACAATGATATCATTGGCAAAAAGGGATAGCTTTACTTCCTCTTTTCCAGTAAGTACTCCTTTAATTTCCTTTTCTTGCCTTATTGCCCTAGCAAGTGTTTCAAGCACTATATCGAAGAGGAGTGGTGACAGGGAGCAGCCTTGTCAAGTTCCTACCTTTAAGGGGAATGATTCTGTCATTTCCCCATTTAGGATGATATTGGCTGTGGGTTTCCTGTATATGGCTTTGATTACATTGAGGAATGATCCCTCCAATCCAATTCCCTCTAGGACTTTAAGCATGAAGGGATGCTTTCTGTGTCAATTGAGATGATCATGTGGTTTTTGTCTTTCAGTCCATTTATATGTTTTATGATATTTATTGATTTTCATATTATGAATCCAATTTTCTTGATGTGGGTCTGTATGCAGTTTGCAAGTATTTTGTTGAGGATTTTTGCATCTGTGTTAATTAATGAGATGTGTCTAAGGTTCTCCTTTTTGGTTGTATCTTTGCCTGGTTTCGGTATTAGAGTGATGCTGGCTTCATAGAAAGAATTTGGGAGAATTCCCTCTGTTTCTATCCTTATAAACAATTTGAGTAATAATGATCATAAGTTGAAATGTTTTTATAGAATTCTGCCATGAAACCTTCTGGATCTGGGCTTTTTTTAGTTGGGAGATTTCTTATTACATCTTCAATTTCTTCATATATTATGGGTCTGTTTAAGCTGTCAATCTCTTCTTGGTTGAGGTTTGGTGATTCCCAGGATTTCAGATATTCATCCATTTCTCCTAGGTTTTCTACCTAGATTTTCATTAGTGGAGTATAGGTTTTTGAAGTATTCCTGTATGATTGTCTGGATCTTTTCATTGTCTGTTGTGATAGTTCCCCTTTCATCACAGATTCTGTTGATTTGGAGTTGGTTCCTTCTTTCTTTTGGTTAACTGGGCTAGAGGTCTGTGTATTTTGTTTATTCTCTCAAAGAACCACTTTTGGATTAATTGATTTCTGGTCTGATTTTTGTGATATCTTCCTGTCTGTTGCATTTAGGGTTCATTTGTTGTTGTCTCTCAAGCATTTTTAGGTGCAATGTTAGATCATTCACTTGTGCCCTTTCTGTTTTTTCTGATGTAGGTGCCCAGGGCTATAAACTTAAACTTACCTCTTAGGGCTGCTTTTAAAGTATCCCATAAGTTTTGTTGTGTTGTACATTCAGTTCCAGGAATGCTTTTATTTCTTTCTTATCTCCTCCTTGACACGTTCATTATTGTTCATTATTCAAGAGTGTGTTGTTTATTCTTCATGTGTTCTTGTAGATAGTAGGGCTTATCCTGGTGTTGATAATGAGCTTTATTGCATTGTGGTCTGATAGAACGCATGACATTATTTCAATCTTTTTATTTGTATTTGTGGAGGTTTCTTCTGTATCCCAGTATGTGGTCGATTTTGGAGAATGTTCCATGGGGTGCTGAGTAGAAAGTATATTCTCTGGTATTTGGGTGGAATATTCAGTAGATGTCTATGAGGTCCATTTGGTGTATCATTCAGTTCAGATGTCTCTCTGTTTCCAGTTGACCTGTCCAAAGGGCTCAGTGGGGTATTGTTGAAGTCCCCCTATGAGTGTACTGGGGTTGACCTGTGCCTTGTGGTCCTGGAGAATTGTCTTTATAAAGTTTGGTGCACCAGAGTTTTATATATATAATATATAAAATATATATATATATATATATAATTTGAGGTTTTCAGTTGTTCTGTGTTATCTTCAAAGTCTGATATTCTTTGTTCTGCTTCCTCCATTCTGCTTCTGAGGCTTTTTTCTGTTCCTTTCCTCTTGATTGGATGAGTGCTTGATTTCCTTTTTCATTTCATCTTGTGATTTCTTTAATATTTCCGCTTCCTTTTGGAGCTTCTCAATCTCTTCCTGTAGCTCTTTGCTTTGCTGGTTGGTTTCTTTTTCTTTTTCAACATGGGATCTTTTCAGTGTTTCCACTTCCTTCCGGAGTTTGTTATTCTCTCTTGAGTTTTCTCCCTCCTTAGTTCTCTGACTTAATTATATGCCTTGATTTCTTTGAATATATCTGCAATTGTTCCTCTAAGATCTGTGTCCTGGGCCATCCCATAGGGTTGGTAGAGCTTGGTGTGGAATTATCCTGCACCTTTCCCCTGTTGTCCTTTCTTTGTGTCCCTGCCATGTGGGTTTCTCTTTGCCTATATTCCAATGCAAATCCCAAATGCCTCTTCACTGTGTTGAAGGCTTGCCTTGCTTGCCTCCTTCAGATGCCTTCATTGTTTGTTTGTTTGTTGGATCTGTTTTTTTCCCCTTGTTTATGGAGTGTTGACTTGTCTAAGTTTTAGGCTTTCTATTGAGAGTCTAACTCACTCTTCCCTTTCTATTATGAAGATTCTCCAAAGAATCCACTTGGAAACTCCCTTGGTAATTCCAGTTGGGGGTCAGATATGCCTACTCTGTGCTTAAGGTGGTCCTGGAAATCCCATATCTAAGCTGTGTAGACCCAAGTTTCCCTGAGATATTGGAGGCTCAAATAAAAAATGAAACTGAAAATACCCCTCTCCCAGCTCTGGCTCCGCCCCCTCCATTTGGAACCGGAGTCACCTGGCCCTTTGCAGCTGCAGCTACAGCCCACCCAGGAGCACCAAATGGCCCTCCATGCCTTACCTAAAAAGTCCACAGGGCCTAAGCCTTTTAAATGCTTATTGGATACTGGAGCAGACTGAACCATCATTAGGGAGGAGGCAGTTCCAAAAGAATGGAAACTAACTGAAGGGCCTTTGTCCAGGGTGTGGGGGGAAATGTGACATCTAAGACAGCTATGCAACCTATGGTTTGGAGAGACTTATATTGGGGATGGGGAACCATTAAGCCCCTAATTATTCCTGGCCTGCCTCATAACTTGTTAGGCAGGGATTTTCTTGATGCCTTAGGGGCAATCCTAAGTACAGATTATAAAGTCTCTTATAATTCAGTGGTAGACTGTGTTTAACATACAATTTGTTGTAATTATTATTATTTTACATTTTTATTTTGGGACAAGGCCTAACTAAGTTGTCTAGACTGGTTTTCAATTCACTTTTGTTCAGGCAGGTCTTGAACTTGTAATATTTCTGCCTCAGTTTCCTGAGTAGTTGGATAACAGGCCACTGACACCAAGCCCAACTTAACCTTCAGTTTGGCTGCATCCTGTTTTGTTTGCTCAAATCTCTGAAAAAAACCACTTCCATTTGTGGGTCATACTCTAGTTAGAGATATTTAACTCTACCCTCCAGCATAAACACAGCGTGGACATATGTGACTGGTGAGCTTGACTGCACTCTAATAGAGCCTTGTTTAACAAAGGACCTGGACTTACTCCCCAGCACCTCCCAAACTGGGACACTTGCACACACACACACACACACACACACACACACACACATACACACACACAGAGGCCCACCTGCCATTCTCTAGTAGGGAGGATCAGAAGTTGCCTGGTAGAAACCAGCCTAGCACACCAAAGGACTTAAGTTTGATTCCTGAGCACCTGCTAAGGTAGGGTAGTGCCACACAGCCCTGTCATTCCAGGTCCAGGGTGGGGAGTTCAATATCATCTCCACCTTAGCCAGCTCGTGGTCTACCAGTACTACATAAGAGATCCTGTCTCTTTATTTATCTTTATTTGTCTTTATTTATCTTATTTGAAATAAGAATGTCTGGCAAATGTTTGGTGGCTTAACAGGTTCTCAGACTTTGACTTAATCTGAGTTTAAATAAAGAAAATATAACCAACAAATGATACAATACAGATGTGTGGTTGTTTGAATGAGAATGCCCTGCACAAGCTCCAAGTATTTGGACATTTTATCCCCAGTGGTAGTGCAGTGTTGGGATGTTTTAGAAGCTGTGGCCAGGCTAGAGGAAGCATGTCTCCTTTAAAGAATTGGAAAACCCTTGCCAATTCCTATCTCTCTCTGCTTCCTGTGCCTGCTTGAGGATGAGGACTTCTGCTTTCTCCTCCTGCTTTGGCACCGCCTGCCACCATGCCTCCCTGCCACTATGGACTCTAATTCTCCTGGAATCATAGGCTCAAATAAACTCTTCCTTGTATAAGTTCCTTTGGTCATGGTGATTCTATCACAGACACAGAAAACTTACTAATACAACAGGAAAAATGGGCAAATTCCTACAAATTCATACAACCAAGATAAGCTGAAGCAACCTAGGAAAACTAGATAGCATCCTAGCAAGCAAGGAATTGATGAGGAATTTAAAATCTCTTTACAAAGAAAAGCCAGGCTGAGAGGACTGACTGGTGAATTCTGCAAAATCTTTAAAGACGCCAAAGGAAAATTCAGACCTCTGCAAACTACTGAAGAAGAGGAAGCAGCATGTCCCAGTTCAGTCCATGAAACCAGCATCACCATAACAAGAAAGCCAGAAAGGACACTACAGAAAAGGGAAGTATAGGCCAATGTCCTTCATGAACAATGATGATAAAACTCAACAAAATGTAGGGTAGGGTTTTCAAGATGGCTCAGCCGTTAAGAGTACCTACTGCTCTTCCAGGGGACTGGAGTTCAGTTAGGAATACCCAAAACTGCCTGTAACTCCAGATCCAGGGCTATGACCCTGTCTCTGGCTTCCTCAGCATACCCTGGCATATGCTCACACAGATACAACACACACACAGATACTACAAACGCACCTACACACAGATACTACACACACGCACAGACACTACACACACACACAGACACTACACACATACACACAGATACTACACATAAAGATAGTATACACACATACATACAGATACTATACACAGATACTACACACATACACACAGATACTACACACACAGAGATACTACACACAGAAATACTACACACACAGAGATACTACACACAGATACTACACACACACACAGAGATACTACACACACAGATAATACACACACATACATACACGAAGGTACTACCCACACACACACATACACACATGGATAAATATAGAATAAATTCCAGCAACATATGAGAAAAATATAATGACCTATTAAGCTTTATCCTTGAAATGCTAGGGGAGGATACTCAATGTTTGGTGGAGCATGCCTTTATCCCCAGCACTTTTAAGGCAGAGGCAGGCAGATCTCTGTGAGTTCAAGGGCAGCTGGTCTGTATAGGGAGTTTCAGTCTAGCTGGAGATACAGGAAGACTCTGTCTCAGAAAGAAAGAAAGAAAGAAAGAAAGAAAGAAAGAAAGAAAGAAAGAAAGAAAGAAGAAAGAAAGAAAGGAAGGAAGGAGAAAGAAAGAGAGAGAAAGGAAAGAAAGGCTATTGGAAGTTCAATATGGAGTCACAGGCAGTTACGAGCTGCCATGTGGGTGCTGGGAAATGAACTTGGGTGCTCCCTGAGAGCAGCATTGCTCTTACCCTCTGAGCCATCACTCCACCCCAGTACTTTTAACTTTAAACACTGATTTATAACCCCTTCCTCATTAAAAAAAGCTTTTGCTGAAGGCCTTTCATCTTTTCTGTTTATATTTTTAATGTCCTAATAAGGGAAAATTCCAAATACCTCTACGAGGAAACTTTTCCCTGGGATCACTGAAGGGCAGCTGGTAACGTCCTTCATGACTGACTTAGTGTGAATTTCCTACCAGTCAGAATGAAGTTGTACATAACCACAGTACAACTTTCAGAATCATAAATGTAACAGTAATACATACTATCATTTAATCCTCACTTCTTGAAAATTCTTGATATTTATATATTAGTGTCCTTTTTCTTTTTATCTTTTTAAGGTTAACTTTTAGGTTTACAATAATTTTAATGTTTCATCATACATCTTTAATTTTTTTTTTTGGTCTTTTTGAAACAGGGTCTCCCTGTAGCCCCAGGTAGCCTGGAGCTCATTATATGGACCAGAGTGGCCTTGAACTCACAGAGATCCTCTTGCCTCTATCTGCCAAGTGCTGGGACTAAACATGTGCACCACCATGCCCAGCAATCATGCATCTCTAAACATTCATGTCCTTATATTTGTTCCTGTTTGTTCCCCTCCCCCACTGCCCTCATCACCACCACCACCTTTCATGTTCAAGCCACTCTCATCTCATGCTTTTTTCTTCCATTATCCTCCATCCCACATCCCTTAAGGTCTCTTCCTCCCTGTGGTGGTTTGCATGAGTGTCCCCCATAGGCTGTAAGTATTCAGACATTTGTGTCCAGTTGGTGGCGCTGTTTTTTGAGGTCTTAGAAGGTGTGGCCATGCTGCAGGAAGTGTGTCACTGGGGGCAGGCTTAGTGAGCTTAACAAGCCTCCTGGTCTACAGTTGCTTCCTCTCTGCTTCCTGTGCTCTTTGCAAGATGTGACCCTTGGTTTGCTGCTCCAGATCCAGCCACCATGCCTCCTGCCACAATGGACTAATTCCCTGGAACCGCCAATCGTAAGCTCAAATAAACTCTTCCTTTTATAAGTTCCTTGGTCTGGTGTTTTATCACAGCAACAGAAAAGTGACTAATACACTCCCCGTCATGATCCCCTTCCTATTTAGTGACATATGAACACATATGAATATACACACACATTTGTTCTTCATGTATTTAGATAAATACTTAGATAAGTTCCAAGTAATAGAAAACATGGCAACTGGGTTGGCAAAATATGCCCAATGGTGCAATAGTAGCACAAATATTATGGGAGTAACCAATCACCTTCGAATTGGATTTAAGGCCCACTTCACAATGGTGAGCCCATACCTGACACTGGTGTCAGGGAAATAAATGTGCCTAGACAATTCACAGGCCATAAAGGAGAACCTACTACTATCATTATGCTAAATAGACATACTATTAAACTGACTCACAAAGACTTATTGTTATATCCATAGATTAGGACATCCTTCAACTCTCACCAGAGAAGGTTCTTCTTGCGATTAGCACAGAGACCCACAAATAGTCAAGGAGCATAGAATAAGATACTGTGCAGTGCTCACTGAATGGGACATCTATATTGCACCTTTTCCTCCAAAGGGTGAGAATCCAAGTGGACTCCTTTTTTTTGGAGAACCTTCAGAACAAGAAGAGAAGAGTGCTTTGGCTTCCAATATCTAATATAGCAACAAAATTGAAAAGCAGACAAGTCCATACTCCATAAACAAGGAGGAGGAAGGGGAACAACAACAACAACAAAA
>VZQC01011538.1:406531-526825 GCA_009823505.1 Rhizomys pruinosus
TAGCTAAAAAATGAAAAAAAAAAAAAAACCCTGAAAGATGCAGGACAGTTATGGCAGAATACATGATCTGGGATGGGGTGGGGGTGGGGGGGAAGGGAAAGGGAAATATGCCTGATCTGAATTGGAAAATGATGTACGAAATGCACAAACCATCAATAAAAATTAAATTAAAAAAAAAAAAACCTTCCTCCCTTTAGGAGCACAGTTTTCTGGGCTATGCACCACCCAATTCTTACTTAGTATCTACCGGCCATTTTGAACACTTAAGAAGCCAGGCACTGTGGTGAGCTATTTAGGAGGCTGAGGTCAGAGGAACAATTGGGACATGAGTTCAAACTACCATGGATAACATAGCAAGACTCTGTCACCAAACAAAACACAATAAAACAGAAGAAAACTATACAACAAAACTTAAAATATATCAAGGAGGGGCTGGAAAGATGTTGGCTCAGCAGTTAGGAGCACTGACTGCTCTTGCAGAGGACCTGGGTTCAATTCCCAGCGCCCACACTGCAGCTAACAACCATCTGTAACTCCAGGGAAGCTGATGCCCTCTTCTGACCTCCATGGACATTGCAGGACACCAGTGCATTTATACATATGCAGGCAACACATTCATACACATAAATTAAAAATAAGAGGGCTGGGCATGGTGGTGCATACCTTTAATCAGCACTCAGGCGGCAAAGGCAGCCCAGTCTCTGTGAGTTCAAGGCTAGCATGGTCTACAGAGTGAGTTCCGGGCCAGCTGGGGCTACAGGGAGACCCTGTCTCAAAAATACCAAAATAATAATAATAATAATAATATTATTATTATTAATGACAATAAAATATTAAAATATATATAATCAAGAAAAATTGAATATATAATAAAATGTCCATAGTTTTAGAACCATGTGGGAGATATTGAACTAATGTAATAGAAAGACAGAAGGAAAGAAAGCAGAAAGGTGGAAAGAAGAAAGGAGAGAAAAATGACAAACGAGAAAAAAAAGAAAAGAAGGAAACCATGAACCAGTCCTACTTACTTTTCTGTGGCTGTGATAAGATACCCTGACAGGGCTGGAGAGATGGCCTAGGGATTAAGAGCACCGACTGCTTTTGCAGAGGACCCAGGTTCGATTCCCAGCACCCACATGGCGGCTGAGAACCGTCTTTAACTCCAGTTCCAGGGGAATCCGACGCCTTCTTCTGACCTCTGAGGCACTGCATGACACGGGTACACAGACCTACATGCAGACAGTACACTCATACATATAAAAATAAATAAAATTTGTAAAAAAATACCCTGACAAAAGCAACTTAAAGGGGAACAGGTTTATTTTGACTCCAGTTTCAGAGGCGATACCATCAGTCTGTCAAGGCAGGAAGTGGGGCTGTAGGACCACACGGCTAGTCCCCCAGTCGGGAGGTGGAGAGAGAATCAGAAACAGGCCACAGCTATCAACCCTCCAGGACTACCCTCAGTGACGTACTTCCTCCAGCAAGGCTCCACCTTGGAAAGTTTCCCTAACCTTTCTAGACAATGCAACCAGCTGAGGACTGAGCATTTGAACATGTGAGCCTACGAGGTACATTTCGCATTCACACAACAGAAAGGGAACAATTACGGGAAAATCCGGATTATTAATTTAGGTGATGAGGAGATGGGTGTTCACTGCATTAGTGCATGGGAGTTTTTTATATAAAATTAAGTTTTTAAAATTTATTTGTTTGCTTTTGCAATGCTGGGGACCTTAGGCATGCCAGACAGATACACTACTGCTGAGCTACACTCCAGCCCTGGAATTACTTATATGTTTGAAGATAGTTTTCTGGAAAAAGTAAACTTCTAGGGCTGGAGAGATGGCCTAGTGATTAAGAGCGCCGACCGCTCTTACAGAGGACCCGGGTTCGATCTCCAGCACCCACATGGTGGCCGAGAACCGTCTGAAACTCCAATTCCAGGAGAACTCCAGTTCCAGGGGAATCCGATGGCTTCTTCTGACCTCCGCGGCATTGCAGGACACGGGTGCACAAACCTGCATGCAGACAGTACATTCATACACATACAGAAATAAATAAAATTAATTTAAAAAATTTAAAAAAAGTAAACTTCTAAAAGTAATCTTAAAAAATAAACAAAGAAATGACTGGAAACACGGCTGTGGAATTGGTAGGCTGTGGTCTGAGACTCGGAATCTTCTAGACATGTGACCTCTTGCTATGGGGACTCAGACTTTCAGCTTTCTGTTTCCCTGTAAGTCAAAGGATCGTTGAGGATACTTAGCAAGAAAATATTTCTGAAACCCTGGGAATAATGCCTGTCCCAGGCACTGTGTGTTTGTTAGTTTAGTGTGGTCTCTTACACTGGTCTTCAGCTGGGGGCTCTATGTGTGTTTGTTAGTTTAGTGTGGTCTCTTACACTGGTCTTCAGCTGGGGGCTCTATGTGTGTTTGTTAGTTTACTGTGGTCTCTTACACTGCTCTTCAGCTGGGGGCTCTATGTGTGTTTTTTAGTTTAGTGTGGTCTCTTACACTGGTCTTCAGCTGGGGGCACTTTTGACTCCCTGGGAGACATTTGTTGAGGTCTAGAAACTTTTTTATATTTAAATTTATTTTGGCTGACATATAAATTAAAAGGGTCATATGATGTTTCATGCATGTTTACATTGTTTAAAGCTTAAATCTGATGAACATGCCTATGTCCTTCAACACGTATAATTTATTTGTGATTAAAACTTCCACAAAACTTCTTTGAGGCTCGTGAAATGCAACATTACATCTATATTCATCCTACTATAAAATCATACACCAAAGCATCATGCTCTATGGAACCGCAACTTGGTATTCACTGATCAGTTTCATCCACACATCCCTTCTATCCCAGACTCTGATATTCATGATTCTACACTTAGCTTTTTTTTTTTACACTCCATACATATACCAAATTTACAAAGTCTGATAATAAACTATAAATTAATTCCAAAACACATTTAGGGATTCACAGTTTAACTGTAAACTTGCATGCAAGTAAAAAGTAATACAACTTTACATTCCTAAATTACATAGCAAGTTGACATATGTTTTAATGTACTTTAAAAAAGATTTATTCTTTCTCATAAATCTTAGAACTGAGGAAAATAGAGACATATAATTTAAGCATTATCTACAGCAATATCATTCAATGTGTTATTATTGTTACTGACTATTCACTTTGACTTACATATAAGGGTTTGGTTCTAGGATCCACAAATGAGGGATAACATACGTCATTTGTTTTTCTGGGACTGCGTTACTTTACTTAGCATAATGGCTTCTAGTTCCATCCATTTACCTGAAAATTTCATGATGTCTTTCTTTACTGCTGCATAGAACTCCATTTTGTAAATGCACCACATTTTTATTGTCCACTCATCGGTTGAGAGACACTTGGGTTGCTTCCAGCCCTTTGCTATTGTGGAAAGAGAAACTGAACATGGTTGGGCACATATCTCTGCTATAGGATGAGTCTTTTGGTTATAAACTCATGAGTGGTATGACTGGGTCAAATGGTAGGTTCATTTTTAGCCTTTTAAGAGTTCTCCACACTGCTTTCCATAGGAGTTTACATTCCCACCAGCAGTGTTCCCCTTTCTCCACAACCTCTCCAGCATTTGGTATCATATGTTTTCTTGATCATATCCAGTCTTACCGAGATAAGATGAAATCTTAAAATGGTTTTTAATTTGCATTTCCATAATTACTAATGATGTTGACACTTTTTAAAATGTTTCGTGTCCATCTTTAATTTTTTTGAGAAGTCTTTGTTCAGATCTTTAGCCCATGTTTTAATTGGGTTATTTATTTTCTTGGGCCTTTGTTTTTTGAGTAATTTATATACTGTGGATGTTAGACCTCTGTCAGATGTGTCATTGGGGAAGATTTCCTCCCACTCTGTGGGTTTTCACTTTGCTTCTTTGTTTTTTGCTGTATGGAAGCTTTTTAGTTTAATGAGGTCCCACTTGTTGATTGTTGACCTTATTTCCTGTACAACTGCTGTCAGATTTAGAAAGTCTTTTCCTACACCTATATCTTGGAGGTTAGTACCATTGATATGGGTCTATAGTTTTCTGTTTTGATTGTATCTTTGCCTGGTTTTGGTATTAGATGGAATTTGGGAGATTTCCCTTTCTTTCTTTTTTTTTTTTTTTTACTTTTTATTTATTTTTTTATTTTTTTGGAAAGGAAGGTTGTTTATTGCAGTTACTTGGAAAATGATGACTAACTCCGAGATCACCATGTTTCCACCATAATATTATTTCTACTGGGATAAATAAGGGGAGTATTAATAAATAAAAGATTAGTTGTTAGTGTAGCAGCCTAGGAACAGCATATGCAACATAGTTGATGCCCTAGCTAGGACAGGACTTGGTATAAGGACTAGAAAGCTGTTCACACAGCTTAAGGAACTGGGACACAGAGACAAAGAAGTCCAGTGCATCCAGAACTGAAAACCAGGAAAGATCTCCATGTGGCTCCGTCTTGTACTCTTCTCTGGAGCCTGGTTTTCTTTCCCTGATTATTTTGTCTCATTTCTTTCATGCATTGAGGAGTTTGGCTTCTAAGGTTGGTGGACTGTTTCCCACGATTCTGTTCCAAATTGCTGTGCATCCTCAGCGCCTGCAGCAGCGGCTACAGCTGCAGCGCGCGTGCTCCGATTTCCCTCTATTTCTATCCTTTTGAATAACCTAAATAATATTGGTCATAGGTCTTCTTTAAGTGTGTGATAGACTTCTGCAGTAAATCCATCTGGGCCCAGGATTTTTTAGTTGGGAGGTTTTGCATTACTGTTTCAATTTCCTTATATGTTATGGATCTGTTTAAGCTGTTGGTCGCTTCTTAGATAAGCTTTAGTGATTCCCATTATTTCAGATATTCATCCATTTCTTGTAGGTTTTCAAATTTAATAGAGTTTTTAAAGTATTCCCACATGATATTCTGGATCTTTTTGTATCTGTTGTAATGTTTCCCCTTCCATCTCTAATTTTATTGATTTGGAGTTGCTCTTTCTTTTTCTTTCTTTTTTTTTTTTTTTTAAACTGGGCTAAGGGTATGTCTATTTTGTTTATCCTTTCAAGGAACCAGCTCTTGGACTCATTGATTCTTTGTATTATTTTCTTTGTTTCTATTTAATTAATCTCTGCTCTGATTTTTGTTATTTCTCTTTGTCTGTTGGTTTGGGATTCGTTTGTTGTTGTCTTTCAAGTGTCTTGAGTTGCAATGTTGTCGTTTATTTGTGCTCTTTCTTTTTTTAATATATGCATTTAGAGCTATAAATTTCCCTCTTAGGACTACTATTATTATTTTTTTTAATTTTTTTTTTTGTCTTTTGGAGGCAGGGTCTCCCTTTAGTTCAGCTGGCCTAGAGCTCATTATGTAGACCAGGCTGGCCTTGAACTCACAGACATTTGCCTGCCTCTGTCTCCCAAGTGTTGGGATTAAAGGCATGCACCACCAGACTGCTTTTAAAGTGTCCCAGAGGTTTTTTTTGTGTTCTATTGCCCTTTTTGTTTAATTCCAGAAAGACTTTTATTTCTTTCTTAATTTCTCCTTTGACCCATTCATTATTCAGGGGTGTATTTAATCTCCATGAGTTCCTGTAGTTACTAGGGCTTCTGATGTTGCTATCAAGCTTTATTGCATTGTGGTCTGATAGAATGCATGGGATTATTTCAATTTTTTTTGTATTTGTTGAGGTTTGTTCTGCACTCCAGTATGTGGTTGATTTTGGAGAATGTTCCATGGGTTGCTGAATAGAAAGTATATTCTTTGGTACTTGGGTGGAATATTCAGTAGATGTCTCTTAGGTCCATTTGGTGTATTATATTGTTCAGTCCAGACATCTCTCTATTTATTCTTTGTGCAGTTGACCTGTCTAATGGGCACAATGGGGTATTGAAGTTCCCTACTACTACTGTGTTGTGATTAATCTGTGGCTTAAAATCCTGTAGAATTGTGTAAATGAAGTTCAGTGCACAAGAGTTTGGTTACATATAATTTCATGATTGTGATATCTTCTTGGTTAATTTTTCCTTTAATAAGAATGAAGTGATCCTCTTCACCTCTTCTGATTTGTTTTAGTTTAAAGTCTATTTTGTCTGATGTTAGAATAGTAACTCCTGCTTGCATCTTAGTGCCATTTGCCTGGAATATTTTTTCCACCCTTTCACCTTAAGATAGTGCCTGCCCTTGAAGGTGAGATGGGTTTCTTGGAGACAACAGAAAGATGGATTGTGCTTATTAATCCATTTTACTAGTGTATGCCTGTTGATTGGAGAGTTCAGTTCATTGATATTTAAAGTTACTATAAGGATGTATATTTTTTCCTGACATTTTGGTTTCTGGTGTATTCTTGGTCTAGGTTTGCATTTTCACATTTATACCTTCATTTCACTTCTTTCTAATGCTGCTTCCATTGTTTGTATTGCTTCAAGTATTCTCTGAAGGATTGTTTTTCTGGACAGAAAATCTTTCATTAGATAAATAGGTTGATGCATAGGTTTGGTTTTTTTCATGGTGTCCCACAATTCCTGATTATTCTATTCCTTTGTTTTAAAAAAAATTTCATAATCTTTGCTTGAGTGGTTCAGTCCTTCCATGTTGTCTTCCAGTCTTGATATTCTATTTTCTACTTCATTCATTCTGTTACTGAGGCTTTCTCCCATCCTTTCCAGATGGCTTATTGAGTGTTCCACTTCCCTTTCCATTTCAGCCTAAGTTTCATTCTGAAGCTTATCATTATTTTTTTTAAATTTATCCCTATCTTCTTTTAGTTCTTTGATTTGTTTGCTTGTGCATTCTTTAAATTCCTTGAATTCTTTGATGATGTTTATGACAGTTCTTTTAAGATCTGTGTCCTGGGCTAAATCTAGGGGGTCCTCATTATAGGAGTCTTCTACAGAACTAGTAATATTTAGCAAAGACTTATTCTTTGGGTTTTAAATTTTTTTTATTTATTTTTTTAAGGGATTCACAATGTAAGAGCACAGTTGTTTTCAGATTACATTAATGTTGCTCAGTTTGCCTTACAACTAGGTAATTGGCACTAGCATCCACAGATGAGGGATACCATTCATTGTTTGTTTTTCTGGGATTGTGTTACTTCACTTAGCATGATATCTTCTAGCTCCATCCATTTACCTGCAAAGTTCATGATGTCATTTTTTTCTTTACTGCTGCATAGAACTCCATTGTGTAGATGTACCACATTTTCTCTATCCACTTGTCAGTTGAGGGACACTTGGATTGGTTCCAGCTCTTTGCTATTGTGAAGAGAGCTCTTAGGATTGCTTTTAAAGTATCCCATAGGTTTTGTTGTGTTGTATTATCATTGTCATTCAGTTGCAGGAATGCTTTTATTTCTTTATTCCTTCCTTGACCCATTCATTATTCAAGAGTATGTTGTTTAGTCTCATGTGTTCTTGTAGATAGTGGGGCTTATCCTGGTATTGATATTGAGCTTTATTGAACTGTGGTCTGTGCTTCAGGTGGTCCTGGGAAATCCCCGATCTAAGCTCTGTGCACTCCTATTTGGGTTTTTAATGTTATTGCTTTTTCATTGGGCTCTTGGCATGTGAATTTTGTTGTTTGTGGTTCTTATATGAAACTCAAATGTGGTGGCTTTGTGTGGGCCGGCTCCTGAGGCACAGGAACCTGGAAGTCGCTCCAGGCAGGTAGATTTTGGGGTTGATTGTCTCCTGGGCTGCCGGAAAAGGGTCCCAACTCTGAACCCTTTTGTAGGGGATGGCTGTCTGGGAGGGAGCTGCCCTTTGCCTTTGCAGCCGGTGACTGGCAGGTCAGGTTTCACATCTCTGTGGCTTTGTGCTGGCCAGCTCCTGAGGCACAGGAACCTGGAAGTCACTCCAGGCAGGTACTGCCCCCCACCACCCTGCCAACTGGAATTGGTGAGAGAGTATCCAAGTGGACTTTTCTTTGAGAACCTTCAGAACAGGAAGAGAAGAGTGACTTAGGCTTCCAATATCCAATATATAAACAAAATTGAAATCCTGAAACCTAGACAAGTCAATACTCCATAAACAAGGAGGAGGAAAGAAAAAAAAAGCATCAGAAGGAGGCAAGCAAAACCATCTGCTAACATAGTGAAAAGACATTTGCGATTTGAATCACAAAAGGGAAACCCACATGCCAGGGACACGATGAAGGGACAACATGGGAAAGGCACAGGATAATCCCGCACCAGGCTCTACCAAACCTGTAGGAGATAGCTACAATGGGATCCCCCTGGAGGTGACNTTATAGGTGTTCTATCACTATGCCTGAGTCCTATTCTCTTTACATTTTTCCCCAAGGTAAATTTTCTTCCCTGATATTCCTAAAAGTTTAAATGTCTTAATAAAATAGCCAAACAACTATACCCTATTATAATAGAATGCACCTGGGCCTTAGAATTCTAGTATTAATACTGTGTAAGCACTTTTTTCAGAAAATTCTTTGTTTCACATTTTAGATTATCTAAGGCTCATGGTAGGTTTATTTTTAGGTAGGAATGTGTAGTTGAATTACCTATACAAACTTTAAAAAGTTGGGGCTGTTTCAAAAAGCACTGTTCTGCTTGCCTCTGGCTAGTGTTAGTACCATTAAAAGGTAGCAAACTGGAAGATGAAGACTATTATAAAACCAAGTAAAAGATCAATCAAACCTATAGCCCCAAACCCCCAAACATTGGGACTGTTCTTGAAATTTCTTTATGAAAGTAATTTACTAAACAAAAAGGAAATATAAAATCCTTAGGAGCAAGTTTAGCTCTCAATTTAAATAGTATATTGTTTTAATTATATACAGGCAAGTTTTTTTTTTTAAGGATTAAAGACAGAATTGTAATTTAACAACTGACTGTTATGGCATCTTTTGGATTACCTAAAAGTGCTTAGTGGAATGTCAATATTCTAAATAAAACAGTATTTTAAGGATATGAAGTCTGTAAATTGAGTTTTCTTAGTAACATGAACTGGAAGTTATAGGTATCAGAATATGCAACTGGGCAAATACAATGATAGTATCATGTAAACCATAGTTAACTGTTATCACAAGTTGATTAATGATTCTTCTAACCTTTCATCAGCTTAAAACCTAGCTCTATCAATGGTCAGTTCTGTAACCTGAGGCAAATAACTTCTGAGATTCAATTAACTTCTAAAGCAAACCATTACGATTTGTTGCATTTAAGATTCTCAGATAGACCTGGAGAGATGGCTTGGTGGTTAAGAGCACTGGCTGCTAAAACTACAGTTATAGGGGATCTGATGCCCTCTCTGACCTCTGAGGGCATTGCAGGATATGGGTGCACTGATGCAGGCATTAGTCATACACATAAAAAAAAAAAAAAGATTCATGAGGTAGAGGCAGGGGGGTGGGGGGGGAGGTCACAGGTTTGAGGCAGCTTGAGCCACTCAGCAAGAATTTATTTGTTTTGGTCTTTTCGAGACAGGGTCTCCCTGTAGTCCCAGCTGTCCTGGAACTCACTCTGTAGACCAGGCTGGCCTTGAACTCACAAAGATCTACCTGCCTCTGCCTCATTAAAGGCGTGCACCACCACACCCAGCTACAAGAATTTATTTTAAAACAAAAAGCCAGGCGTCCTTGTGTACACCTGTAATCCCAACATTAAGAGGCAGGATATTGCAAGTTCAAAGTTAGCCTGGGCTATACAGTGATTTCCAGGCCAGCTCGAACTACATAGGCAAGAGCTATCTTTTTTTTTTAAATTTCTGTATGTGTATGAATGTACTGTCTGCATGCAAGTCTGTGCACCTGTGTCATGCAACGCCGCGGAGTTCAGAAGAGGGTCTCGGATTCCCCTGGAACTGGAGTTCTCCTGGAATTGGAGCTTCAGACAGTTCTCAGCTGCCATGTGGGTGCTGGGGATCGAACCCGGGTCCTCTGTAAGAGCGGTTGGCGAAGAGCTATCTTTTACTAGGTACATGCTCTTTGATGTATCAGCTATCAAAATCAGAAAGATGCATCGTAAATTTAAAAAAGCCCTAGTCCAGAGTCTGGAGAGATTGCTCTGCAATTAAGAACACCGACTACTCTTGCAGAGGATCCAGGTTCAATTCCCAGCACCCACATGGCTGCTAACAACCGTCTATAACTCCAATTTCAGGGGATCTGACATCTGTAACTCCAATTCCAGGAGATCTGACGCCTTCTTCTGACCTCCACAGGCTTTGCACAGCACGAGTGCGCTTACATACATATATACAGGCAATACACTCATACACATAAAATAAAAAAGTGAGCTCCAGGCCAGCTGGGACTAAAGGGAGACCCTGTCTCCAAAATAAATAAGTAAATAAATAACAGAGATTCACCTATTAAAAAAACCTAGTCCACTGACAAGCAGAAACATACAGAATATATTTTAGGAATACATACATATTTAAGTATTCATCAGTTCACTGTAAGTAAAATTAAAATGTCTACAGTACAAAAAACACCTACATTATAATCAACAGTTTGCTGACTTAGTCCTCACATTTTTATCAGAAAATTAATCAACATTCATTAAGTGGAATTACCCCTGTAGACGTATAATCGGTCCAGAGGTGAACTGTTTCCTTGGGGTCTCTCAAGCTCCATCCTCTTCATATTTTTTGAGGGGGTCATTTAATACCTTTTGCTATTTGTTTTTCTTTTTTCTTTTTTTTTGTGGTCTCTTCGAGACAGGGTCTCCCTGTAGCCCCAGCTGTCCTGGAACTCACTCTGTAAACCAGGCTGGCCTTGAACTCACAAAGATCCACCTGCCTCTGCCTCCCAAGTGCTAGGATTAAAGGCATGCACCACCGAGCCCGGCTTGCTATTTGCTCTTATCAATTGAAATATATAACTGCCTATGAACCAGGACATACAATTCTATGACAAAGATGTAGACAACACACCATTTAATTTTAATTTAAAGATTTTTAATTTAAAGATTTTTTTTTTTTGCTTTTTTGTCTTTTTGAGGCAGGGTCTCCCTGTAGACTCAGCTGGCCTGGAACTTGCTTTGCACAACACAAGGCTGGCGTCCATCTCAGAGAGACCCACCTGCCTCTGCTTCCTGAGAACTGTGATTATTTGAAGATTTTTTTTTTCCTCCCTGTAGCCCCAGCTGGCCTTGAACTCAAAGATCCACCTGCCTCTGCCTTCTGAGCGCGAGGATTAAAGGTGTGCGCCACCACACCCCGCTTAAAGACAGTTCTTAGCCACCATATGGGTGCTGGGAATTGAACCTGGGTCCTCTGCAAGAGCAGTAGGCAATCTTAACTGCTGAGCCATCTCTCCTGAAGGTCATTTTAAAGGAGAAAGCAATTATAAAAAATAAATTCCTGGGGCTGGAGAGATGGCTCAGTGGTTAAGATTACTGGCTGCTCTTGCAAAGGACCCAGGTTTGATTCCCAGCACCCAATTGGAATTAACAACCATCCATAACCCCAGTTCCAAGGAATCCCAAACCCTCTTCTGACCTCTGAGGATACTGTACAGCACAGATCCATGTACCCACATGCAGGCAAGACACTCATCAAAATAATAAACTATTAAAAAAAAAACTTGCCAAATTCAAGTATTTCATTATGAATGACTCCATTTTATTTTAGGATGAGAAAACAAGACTTTATCCCCAAACATTTATATTTTTCTTTATTGGAAACAAGTTTTCTATTATAAACTGTTCAATGGAAGAAAATACAACATTTCCACAAACTAGAGAGCAGGTCTTCAACAAGTATTAGCATGTGATGATTGGGATATAGCAGCAGTGAGTCTTTTTTTTTTTTTTCTTTTTTATGGTAAGGTCTTGACATGTAGCCCTAGCTAGCCTCCAATCTGTAATCCTCCTTATCCAACTCAGTAGCAGTCTTTAATTTCACAAAAACTACTAAGACGGTGGTTTTAGCCGTTTTGCAGATGGTCCATCTGAGTTAGTTCTGCTACCAATGTTATTATCCTCTTCTGCATCATCTTCATCATCACCTTCCATCTCATAGTCCCGAGACGCCGCCACCCCGCCCGGCGCGTCCCGCTCCACCAGGGGCCGGAAGAATTCGACTACCTCTTCCTTCATGCGAGCCACGCCCGCCAGCAGGCTCTGGAGAGGGTCGGCGTCATCCGACGCCTCACAGGACACCCGCAGCCACCGCGGCTCCCCGTCGCCCCCGACGTACTCCCCCAAAAGCTCCATGGCGACCGCACAGCTTTCTTTAGCTGTACAAAAGCTTTTTGAATTCATGAGGTCCCATTTGTCAATGGTCGACCTTAATTCTTGCACAGATGCTGTCTTTTCCTCTGCTTTTAGGAAGTCTTTTCCTACACCTATATCTTGTAGTCTGCTACCAACTTTTTCTTCTATCACCTTCAGAGTTTGGGGCTTCATGTTGAGGTCTTTGCTCTATCTGGAGTTGACTTTAGTACAGGGCGAGAGGTAGGGGTTTGATTTCATTCTTCTACAAGTGGTGATCCAGTTTTGCCAACACCACTTGCTGAAGATGCTGTCTTTTCTCCATTGTGTCTTCTTGACCCCCTTGTCAAATATGAGATGGCTGAAATTGTACGTGCTCAAGTTTGGATCTTCAGTTTTGTTGCATTGGTCAACAGGTATGTTTTGTGCTAGTACCAAGCTGTTTTTATGACTACAGCCCTGTGGTATAGTTTGAAGTCTGGTATAGAGATCCCCTCTGTATTGCTCTTTTCTTTCAGGGTTACTTTGGCTATTCACGGTCTTTTGTTTTTCCAAATGATATTAAGGACTGTTTTTCCCAAGCCTGTGAAGAAACTATTGGGGATTTTAATTGGGATTGCATTAAATCTGTACAAGAGTTTGGGTAGAATGGACATTTTTACTATATTTATTTTCCCAACACATGAGCATGGGAGGTTTTTCCATCTTCTGATGTCTTCTTCAATTTCCTTCTTCAGGGGTTTAAATTATTGTTGTGGAGATCTTTGGTGCCTTTGGTTAGGTTTGTTCCTAGGTATTTTATTATTTTTGAGGCTATTGTGAGTGGGAAGGCCTCCTTGTATTCCTTCTTCAGTTGCTTGTTGTTGGTGTAAAGGAAGGCTACTGATTTTTCTAGGTTAATTTTATATCCTGCCACTTTACTGAAGCACTTAATCGTTTCTAGGAGTTTTCTGGTGGAGGTTTTAGCATCCCTTAAGTAAACAATCATATCATCAGCAAAAAGGGATAGCCTGACTTCCTCTTTTCCAATTAGTACTCCTTTAATTTCCTTTTCTTGCCTTAACTCAGCCTTGCTGAGTTCCTACCTTTAAAGGGAATGCTTCTGTCATTTCCCCATTTAGGATGATATTGGATGTGGGTTTCCTGTATAGGACTCTGATTACATTGAGGAACAGTCCCTCCAATCCAATTCCCTTTAGGACTTTAAACATGAAGGGATGTTGGATTTTGTCAAAGGCTTTTTCTGTGTCAATTGAGATGATGGTGTGGTTTTTGCTTTTCAGTCCATTTATATGTTTTATGATATTTATTGATTTTTGTATGTTGAACCATCCCTGCATCTCTGGTATGAATCCAACTTGGTCATGGTGGATGATCTTCTTGATGTGGGTCTGTGTGCGGTTTGCAAGTATTTTGTTGAGAATTTTTGCATCTGTGTTCATTAATGAGATGGGTCTATAGTTCTCCTTTTTGGTTGTATCTTTGCCTGATTTTGGTAATAGAGTGATGCTGGCTTCATAGAAGGAATTTAGGAGAACTCCCTCTGTATTCTTCTGAACAATTTCAGTAATAATGGTTGTAAGTCTTTTTGAAGTGTTTTATAGAATTCTGCCATGAAACCATCTGGACCTGGGCTATTTTTAGTTGGGAGGTTTCTTATTACATCTTCAATTTCTTCATATATTATGGGTCTGTTAAAGCTGTTGATCTCTTCTTGGTTGAGCGTTGGTATTTCCCAGGATTTCAGATATTCATCCATTTCTCCTAGGTTTTCAAACTTAGTAGAGAATAGGTTTTGAAGTATTCCCGTATGATTATCTGGATCTTTTCATTGTCTGTTGTGATATTTCCCCTTTCATCATTGATTCTATTGATTTGGAGTTGTTCCTTCTTTCTTTTGGTTAACTGGGCTAGAGGTCTGTCTATCTTGTTTATTCTCTCAAAGAACCAACTTTTGGATTCATTGATTTTCTTTTTTGTCTTTTTGAGACAGAGTCTGCCTGTAGCCCTAACTGTCCTGGAACTCACTCTGTAAACCAGGCTGGCCTTGAACTCACAAAGATCCACCTGCCTCTGCCTCCCAAGTGCTAGGATTAAAGGCGTGTGCCACCATGCCCGGCAGGATTCATTGATTTTTTTAATATTATTTTCTTTGTTTCTATTTCATTAATTTCTGCTCTGATTTTTGTTATTTCTTCCTGTCTGTTGCATTTAGGGTTCATCTGTTGTTGCCTCTCAAGTGCTTTTAGCTGTAGTGTAAGATCATTCACTTGTGCTCTTTCTGTTTTTCTAATGTAGGCACCCAGGGCTATAAACTTCCCTCTTAGGACTGCTTTTAAAGTATCCCATAGGTTTTGTTGTGTTGTATTATCATTGTCATTCAGTTCAGAATGCTTTTATTTCTTTCTTATCTCTTCCATGAGCCATTCATTATTCAGGAGTGTGTTGTTTAGTCTCCATGTGTTCTTGTAGATAGAAAGTCTTATCCTGATAATGATATTGAGCTTTATTGCACTGTGGTCTGATAGAACACATGAAATTATTTCAATCTTTTTGTATTTGTGGAGGTTTCTTCTGTGTCCCAGTATGTGGTCGATTTTGGAGAATGTTCTGTGGGATGCTGAGTAGAAAGTGTATTGTCTGGTATTAGGGTGGACTATTCGGTAGATGTCTGTGAGGTCCATTTGGTGTATTGTATCATTTAGTTCAGATGTCTCTCTGTTTATTCTTTGTCTGGTTGACTTGTCCAAAGGGTTCAGTGGGGTATTGAAGTCCCCTACTATGAGTGTGCTGGGGTTAATCTGTGCCTTGAGGTCCTGGAGAATTGTCTTTATAAAGTTTGGTGCACCAGAGTTTGATGCACATATATTCATGGATTGTGAAATGGTTCATGTCTTATATGGCTTCTTTGTCTGTTCTGATTTTCTTTACTTTGAAGTCTATTTGTCTGATATCAAAATAGCAAAACCGTGCTTTCTTTTGGTACCATTTGCTTGGAATATTTTTTCCATCTTTTCACTTTAAGGTGGTGCCTATCTTTGAAAGTAAGATGCATTTCTTGTAGACAGCTTATAGATGGGTTCTGTTTCTTAATCCAATCTCCCAATGTATGTCTTTTGATTGGGGAGTTTAGTCCATTAGTATTTAAGATTATAACTGAAAGATGTGTGTTGCTTCCTTTCACCTTATTATCCATTTGCAGTTTTGGTTTAGGTTTCTACTTCTGCAGTTCTGCTTTTATTAATTTCTCTTTCTAGGTGTCTGGGGATAGTTGCTCCTTTCTTCTGTCCTTTGAATTGCTTCAAGCATTTTCTGAAGGGTTGTTTTTCTGGACATGTATTCTATCATCTTGTGTATGTCATGGAAGATTTTTCTTTCTCCTTCAACTATAATCGATATTTTTGCTGGATATAGTAAGCTGGGTTGGCATCTATTGTCCTTTAACACTGGGAATGCTTTGCTCCACGTTCTTCTTTGTTTCATAGTTTGCACTGAGAAGTCAGTTGTAATTCTGATGGGTTTCCCCTTATATGTAACTTGTTGTTTTTCTCTTGTGGCTTTCAGAATTTTGTGTTTGTTTTGCGCTTCTGGCATTTTAACTATGATATGGCATGGAGAGTTTCTTTTCTGATCTTGTCTGTTTGGAGTTCTATGTGTACTGGTTTGACTTTTTTTAGTTTGGGGAAATTTTCATCTATTATTCTGTTGAAGATCTGATCAATACCTTTCTCTTGGGATTCTTCTCCTTACTCTACCCCTATTATGCAGAGGTTTGATCTTTTCATAGTGTCCCACATTTCCTGGTTGTTTCACTTTTGTGTATTTTTAAATTTTTCATAATCTTTACTTGAGGTTTTTAGTTGTTCTGTGTTATCTTCCAGGTCTGTTATTCTTTGTTCTGCTTCTTTCATTCTACCTCTGAGGCTTTTTCCCTTCCTTTCCTCTTGATTGGATGAGTGTTTGATTTCCTTTTTCATTTCATCTTGTGATTTCTTTAGTATTTCCACTTCCTTTTGGAGCTTCTCAATCTTTTCCTGTAGCTCTTTGCTTTGCTGGTTGGTTTCCTTTTCTTTTTCAACATGGGATCTTTTCAGTGTTTCCACTTCCTTCCAGAATTTGTCATTCTCTCCCTCTAGTTCTTTCTGGCATTTTCATTCTCCCTCTCTATGTCCTTCTTGAGTTTTTCATTCTCTCTCCTTAGTTCTCTGACTTGTTGTTTATATTCTTTGATTTCTTTGAATATGTCTGCAATTGTTCCTCTCAGATCTGTGTCCTGGGCCATCCCCAGGTGGATCCCACTGTAGGAATCTCCCACAGGATTGGTAGAGCTTGGTGTGGAATTATCCTGCCCCTTTCCCATGTTGTCCCTTCATTGTGTCCCTGGCGTGGGGGTTTCTCTTTACCTATATTCCAATGCATATACCAAATGCCTCTTCAGTGTGTTGAAGGCTTGCTTTGCTTGCCTTCTTCAGATACCTTTGTTGTTTGTTTGTTTGTTTGTCTCTTTTTGCTTTTCTCGTTGCTTATGGAGTGTTGACTTGTCTGAGTTTTAGGCTTTCTATTGGAAGTCTAACTTACTCTTCCTTTTCTGTTCTGAAGGTTCTCCAAAGAATCCACTTGGACACTCCCTCAGCAATTCCAGTTGGGAGGTGGGGAGTAGGGGTGGGGTGGGGATATGCCTACTCTGTGCCTCATGGGGTCCTGGGAAATCCCTGTTCTAAGCTCTGTACACTCAAGTCTCACAGTGGCAACAGGCCCACCTCTTATACCAGCTAGCAGGGAGACTCCACCCACATAAGACAATGATTGAATTATCCAAGAGACAGACCAATTAGAGGCTTATCCAACAACCTTCTGATAGAATTATCCAGGAATCCGCCTGGCTGAAGTGCCCGGCTCCTACCTGTGGTTCAGGTGGTCCTGGGAAACCCCCGATCTAAGCTCTGTGCACTCCCGTGATGACCTTTTGAACTCTAAGTATTTTGAGATTTTGGCCTCTGTGGATGGCAGTTTCTGTCATAGCTGATTATCTGTTGGGTCCCTGGAGTTTCTTCAGCATAGAAGGAAGGCTTTTAGGGGACAACATCATAGCTCATAAGGGCATCTCAGCATTAGACCACAGGTTTCCTTCTTTCTTCCTTTTTCTGCCTAGGTTTTTGCTCTATCATAAGGGTTCTGGGCTTTATTAACTCTGATCAGTCCGAGTTAATAGATAATAGCTCACTGAAAAATCAAGCATTGTTAGCAGAAGACATTACACTTGCTGCTGTGCTACTTGAAGCCTATGAGTTCAAATAAGCAGTATCTGCTCCTTGAAGGAAAATGTGGCCCAGGGGAACTGACCTGAATTCCCTGAATCCTTTGTGTAAGGACTTGAGGATGTTCTTAAAGGTGAGTAGGTAATTGTGTGAAGCGACATTCCTTAAAGGTAAAATTAAGTGTTTTGGAAGAAGTCAAACTCTATTTGGGGGAGTTACTTTTACTTTTTTTTTTGAGACAGGTCTTACACTGTAGCTCAGGCTGATCCAGAATTCACTATATAGCCCAGGCTGGTCTTTCTATCTCAGCCTCCTTCATGCTGAGATTGCAGGTGTGAGGCACCCGTTCCAGATGTTTGGAGGCTGTGTATTTTTAAGTTTCTGGGATCCTTGCTAGGGGTAGACCCTTCTTCAATTTCCCTGCTCAGGAGAGTGTTTGGTGGCGGGTGGAAGGTGGCAGAAGTCACTCAGGCCCCTTAGGGTGAGTCCAGCTTTCAGGACCACCTTGAGGTGCGTCATAACTCCAGGAGGAAGGACATGCATGAGCTTGAAGTTGCACAAAAGCTCCAAATGTTGGCAAGCTGCATACATGTCTCACTTTCCAGCCCAATATTATCATTCAATTTTTCTTGAATATAGAAGAACGGGAAGAAAAAAAGAAAGTTTGTACACATTATTTTATCTATTTGTACTCAATCTCATTCCAAAAGTTTTACTTCTTGTAAAACCCTGCTATGGGGGCTGGATAGAGGGCTCAGCAGTTAAGGGCACTGACTGCTCTTTCAGAGGACCTGGATTCAGTTCCCAGCACCCACATGGCAGCTAAGAACCATCTTTAAGCTGGGTGTGGTGGCACACACCTTTAATCTTAGCACTTGGGAGGCAGAGGCAGGCAGATCTCTGTGTGCTCAAGGCCAGCCTGGTCTACAGAGCTAGTTCCAGGCCAGCTGGGGCTACAGAGAGACCCTGTCTCAAAAACACCAAAAATAAAACAACAGCAAAAAGAACGCCAACCCTGCTATGACTGGAACAGGAATGGACCATGCGGAGGTGGGGCTGGAAACCTGGAAAGAACTAGTTCGTTTTCTATCCCTTCATAAGCCTTGGTGAGGATGGAGTCTTGGCTACCTACCGCCACCATGCTCCTCACTTCACTCCATCTCACACAAAGGAACATCACGTCCAGAGCCAAGGCAGGCATTTGCAGGGGTCCAAGATGGCCCAGGAACTGCCTTCTCCCTAGGTAAGTAGGTCCAGGAATGGACTCTCAATGCTCACTCAAAGTTCCTTCTGCACAAGCATACAGCCCTTGGCTGTGTAATTGGAGTGTTTTTGGTAGTTCCCCCTGCACCAGCATTCAGCCCTTGGTTGTGTAATTGGAAGTGTGGTTGGTAGTTCTCTCTGCACTAGCATTCAGCCCTTGGTTGTGTAATTGGAAGTTTGGTTGGTAGTTCTCTCTGCACTAGCATTCAGCCCTTGGTTGTGTAATTGGAAGTTTGGTTGGTAGTTCTCTCTACACTAGCATTCAGCCTTTGGTTGTGTAACTGGAAGTGTGGTTGGTAGTTCCCTCTGCACCAGCATTCAGCCCTTGGTTGTGTAACTGGAAGTGTGGTTGGTAGTTCCCCCTGCACCAGCATTCAGCCCTTGGTTGTGTAACTGGAAGTGTGGTTGGTAGTTCCCCCTGCACCAGCATTCAGCCCTTGGTTGTGTAACTGGAAGTGTGGTTGGTAGTTCCCCCTGCACCAGCATTCAGCCCTTGGTTGTGTAACTGGAAGTGTGGTTGGTAGTTCCCCCTGCACCAGCATTCAGCCCTTGGTTGTGTAACTGGAAGTGTGGTTGGTAGTTCCCCCTGCACCAGCATTCAGCCCTTGGTTGTGTAACTGGAAGTGTGGTTGGTAGTTCCCCCTGCACCAGCATTCAGCCCTTGGTTGTGTAACTGGAAGTGTGGTTGGTAGTTCCCCCTGCACCAGCATTCAGCCCTTGGTTGTGTAACTGGAAGTGTGGTTGGTAGTTCCCCCTGCACCAGCATTCAGCCCTTGGTTGTGTAACTGGAAGTGTGGTTGGTAGTTCCCCCTGCACCAGCATTCAGCCCTTGGTTGTGTAACTGGAAGTGTGGTTGGTAGTTCCCCCTGCACCAGCATTCAGCCCTTGGTTGTGTAACTGGAAGTGTGGTTGGTAGTTCCCCCTGCACCAGCATTCAGCCCTTGGTTGTGTAACTGGAAGTGTGGTTGGTAGTTCCCCCTGCACCAGCATTCAGCCCTTGGTTGTGTAACTGGAAGTGTGGTTGGTAGTTCCCCCTGCACCAGCATTCAGCCCTTGGTTGTGTAACTGGAAGTGTGGTTGGTAGTTCCCCCTGCACCAGCATTCAGCCCTTGGTTGTGTAACTGGAAGTGTGGTTGGTAGTTCCCCCTGCACCAGCATTCAGCCCTTGGTTGTGTAACTGGAAGTGTGGTTGGTAGTTCCCCCTGCACCAGCATTCAGCCCTTGGTTGTGTAACTGGAAGTGTGGTTGGTAGTTCCCCCTGCACCAGCATTCAGCCCTTGGTTGTGTAACTGGAAGTGTGGTTGGTAGTTCCCCCTGCACCAGCATTCAGCCCTTGGTTGTGTAACTGGAAGTGTGGTTGGTAGTTCCCCCTGCACCAGCATTCAGCCCTTGGTTGTGTAACTGGAAGTGTGGTTGGTAGTTCCCCCTGCACCAGCATTCAGCCCTTGGTTGTGTAACTGGAAGTGTGGTTGGTAGTTCCCCCTGCACCAGCATTCAGCCCTTGGTTGTGTAACTGGAAGTGTGGTTGGTAGTTCCCCCTGCACCAGCATTCAGCCCTTGGTTGTGTAACTGGAAGTGTGGTTGGTAGTTCCCCCTGCACCAGCATTCAGCCCTTGGTTGTGTAACTGGAAGTGTGGTTGGTAGTTCCCCCTGCACCAGCATTCAGCCCTTGGTTGTGTAACTGGAAGTGTGGTTGGTAGTTCCCCCTGCACCAGCATTCAGCCCTTGGTTGTGTAACTGGAAGTGTGGTTGGTAGTTCCCCCTGCACCAGCATTCAGCCCTTGGTTGTGTAACTGGAAGTGTGGTTGGTAGTTCCCCCTGCACCAGCATTCAGCCCTTGGTTGTGTAACTGGAAGTGTGGTTGGTAGTTCCCCCTGCACCAGCATTCAGCCCTTGGTTGTGTAACTGGAAGTGTGGTTGGTAGTTCCCCCTGCACCAGCATTCAGCCCTTGGTTGTGTAACTGGAAGTGTGGTTGGTAGTTCCCCCTGCACCAGCATTCAGCCCTTGGTTGTGTAACTGGAAGTGTGGTTGGTAGTTCCCCCTGCACCAGCATTCAGCCCTTGGTTGTGTAACTGGAAGTGTGGTTGGTAGTTCCCCCTGCACCAGCATTCAGCCCTTGGTTGTGTAACTGGAAGTGTGGTTGGTAGTTCCCCCTGCACCAGCATTCAGCCCTTGGTTGTGTAACTGGAAGTGTGGTTGGTAGTTCCCCCTGCACCAGCATTCAGCCCTTGGTTGTGTAACTGGAAGTGTGGTTGGTAGTTCCCCCTGCACCAGCATTCAGCCCTTGGTTGTGTAACTGGAAGTGTGGTTGGTAGTTCCCCCTGCACCAACATTCAGCCCTTGGTTGTGTAACTGGAAGTGTGGTTGGTAGTTCCCCCTGCACCAGCATTCAGCCCTTGGTTGTGTAACTGGAAGTGTGGTTGGTAGTTCCCCCTGCACCAGCATTCAGCCCTTGGTTGTGTAACTGGAAGTGTGGTTGGTAGTTCCCCCTGCACCAACATTCAGCCCTTGGCTGTGTAATTGGAACTGTGGTTGTTAGTGTACGGGGCAGGGCTCTCTTTCCTCTCATCACACATTCTTCACATTGCTTGCTATTTACATCTGTTCACAGCTTCCAAAAGGTTTTGGAGTTATAATTGGGGGGGGGGGGAGTGGTAGTGAGGAAAATAAAATCCACCAAAATAAAACGAGGCAGTAGTCTTCTCAAAGTGTCTAGCCTTGGACCAGCAAAATGGCTCAGTGGGTAAAGGCACTTGGCTCCAAACCTGATGAACAAATTCAAGCCACAAGGTATGAGGAGAGAACGGAGTCTCAAAAGTATTCTGAAAGTTATTTCTGACCCCCATCCCATACTCCCTGAAATCCTCAATGACTTCAAAGTACCTACCCTCCTCTTCAGTCTGCTGGGATCTGATCCACCCTCTTTGCTCCCAAGGAGAATCCTTGGCAACAGCCAGCTTCAACCGCCGTTCTGCTTTCCGGATGCTGGTGCCTCAGGAAGGGTTAGAACTCAGATCTTTTGCTATTTTGAAATCTGTAAAATGAAGATAATATCCAGGGAACTGTGAGGCATAGAGGTGGTGTGAGATGCACACGGTAACTGAAACTTCTGGGAGAGGGCTGGCCAGGGTAGGTCTGGTAGGCTTCCATGATGTTATGTGTGGGTTCCTCCCACAAGCTGGCTATGGATTATTGAGTGCTGTTGGTGTGCTGGGCTCTGTGCTGAGTACTTTAAATACATGATTTCACTGAATTCTCTGTGTGGGGGAACTGCTATATACCCTGTTTAGGCATGAGAAAATTGAAGCACAGAGAGTTTACAAGGGGATCTAGTGGGTTGGTTGGGCGACAGAGACTTATTAGGATGGATTGTTTTCTCTTTCTCCTCCATAGCTTCCCATTGGCCTTTGTGTTAACTGCTTCCAATTATGATTTTAAGTCAGAGGAGAAAGAGTATTTGTAGATGACCAACAGAGAAAGTCCATGCTGGCAAACCCTCAGTATCTTGTGATTCAAAACGAAGAGGCTACAAGACACTGCAATTCATCACTCTTTGTCCCCTTTGCCCCTTCCATTTCTGACTGACAGTTCTCATTTAAGCACCAAACAGAGGGCTTGGAAATACTATTCATGTCCAAGAACTAACTCAAGAGGTTCTGATTTAATTTTTATCACAGTCTATTCCAAAAAGTCTAGGATACCTTCTGCTCCTCTGGGAATTAACTACGGTGCACCAATCAAAAGAACCAGAACTCTAAAGCAAAGCTAGCTGGAAATGCAGGGGCTGCTGGGATCTCTTGTGGGAACCCAAGCTTCTATAAGTCACTTGGACAACTTTTTGTGGGAAGTGTGACTGTTGACTTATTCCAGAAAGTCTTAATTATCCTAAAGGCAATGAGTGGTGAATATAGAAAAGTTGTAAGGCACAGAAAATATAAAAAGAAAAATATAAAAAGAAAGAAAATTCACATTAATTATAGTTCCACCACCACTCTGAAAAACAATATGGATTTAGCACTTTTTGCAATAGTTCTAATACACAACTGAGATGTTTAAAAACATATATCTTGTATTTGTTGGCTATTTAACCTTACAATGAAAATATTGCTATGAATTATTTACAAAGACATAAATATAAAAGTTATCAACTGATTGAGAAGGTGTGGCCATGCTGGAGGAAACACATCACTGGGGGTGGGGTTAGAGAGTTCAAAAAGCCTTGCCAGTCTTCAATCAGTCTCTCTGCTTCCTGTGCCTACTTGAAGATGTGAACCTTGGCTTTCTGCTCCAGCTCCTGCCACCACGCCTCCCTGCCATGATGGACTCTAATTCCCTGGAATTGTCAATAGTAAGCTCAAATAAACTCTTCCTTTTATAAGTTCCCTTGGTCATGGTGGTTCTATCACAGCAACAGAAAAGTGACTAATACAGTATTTGGTACCAGAGAGTGGGCTGTTGGCTGTGAAGGACCTGACCATGTGGGTGTTTGGAGAAATATGGAAGACTTTGGAACTTTGAGCTAGAAAAGCTGTTGACTGCTGTAAGCAGAGATTAATGGGCCATTCTAGTAGAAGCCTAGAAGAAAGCAGTGCTGAAAAAAAATGTAGTTCCAGAGGAAAATAAGGATGTAAGGAGCTTTTGGCAGAATCTGGCTGAAGTTTGCCCACAGCCCAAATGCTTGCCTGAGGCTAAGTTGAAAAGCAATGGACTAAGTTTTTGGTGGAGGATATTTCCAGACAGCTTAATGTAGAAATGGTGGCATGGCTATTAATGGTAAATATTGTTCAGATCTCCAGTGAAAAAGAGCAAATGGGGGAGAAAGAAATGCAGAATGTAAAGTTTGGTTTGGACATGCATTAGGAAGATTAATGTTGGTAAGCCAAGGCATGTGCTGAAGGAGAGGATCCCTTTGATAAGGAGATCATAGTGATTAAGGAGAGGCCTAGAGGTTTACAAGTAAGTAATGGAAAGAGTGAGATTAAAGTGATTAAGGAGAGGCCTAGAGATTTACAAGTAAACAATAGAAATAGTACCTTCAGGGCAAGACCACCCCCAACTGTCTCCAACTTTTTTTTTGTCTTTTCCAGACAGGGTCTCCCTGTAGCCCCAGCTGGCCTGGAACTCACTCTGTAGACCAGGGTGGCCTTGAACTCACAAAGATCCACCTGCCTCTGCCTCCCAAGTGCTAGGATTAAAGGTGTGCACCACCAGGCCTGGCTTCCAACTTTTTTTTTCATATGTATGAATGTACTATCTGCATGTAGGTTGGTGCACCCATGTCATGCAATATTGCAGAGGTCAGGAGAGGGTGTTGGATTCCACTGGAACTGGAGTTAAAGACAGTTCTTGCTCAGCTTTTAAGAGCACCGACTGCTCTTGCAGAGGACCAGGGTTTGATTCCCAGCCTCCAACTTTTGAAAGGAAAATACTGAACAGGTTTTCTACTCCAACAAGTGCAGGGCAGAGAAAAGCAGTGAATGTGGTCCATCCCAAACTTACAGCCAATCTCAGCAGTTTCATTCACATGGTGCTGACTTTAGAGGCATGAAGGATGCAAGAATGACGGGGTCATCAGTTCTTCCTCTGCAGTTTTAGAGAGCCACTGAGGCCAGGCAGAGTGCAGCAGGGGTGTCCCTGCATAAAGAAGGCCATGATAAGCCATTGTGTGAAGCTGTGAAGGTGAAGCCTGCTTGGTCGTAGAGACCCCAAGAAGACATTTGAGATGCCAGAGCTTGAGATATATGCCAAGGAGAGCTACTTACAGGGAGTGAGTGGTACCAGCCTAAGAGAAAGATGTATATTTCACCCAAAGCTGGAAGAGCTAAGCCATCTAAAACCTTTGAAAGTAAAGTCCCCCAAATCGCACATGAAGCTACTGGATTTGGTGTTTGCCCTGATGGATTTTGGTCTTGTTTTGGTCCAGTATTTCCTCACTATGCCTCTATTCCTCCCTTTTGAAATGGGAATGTGTATTTGGTTCCACTGTATGTTTGGAATATGTAATTTGTCTTTTGATTTTACAGGAGCTTACAATTAAGAGATTGGCCTGAGTCTCAGAAGAGATTTTGGACAGTATACTTCTGAATAGTATTGAGATTGGTAAACACTGTGGGGACTTCTAAGGTTGGACTAAATGCATTTTGCATTTTATATGGTCATGAGCCTATGGGGGCCAGGGAGTGGAATGTGGTGGTTTGAATGAGAATGGCTTCAAGTATTCAGACATTTTGTCCCCAGTTGGTGGTGCTGTTTTGGGAGTTCTTAGAAAGTGTGGCCATGCTGGAGGAAACACGTCACTGGGGGTAGGCTTAGAGAGTTCTAAAAGCCTTGTCAGTCTCTAGTCAGTCTCTCTGCTTCCTGTGTCTTCCTGAGGATATGAACCATGGCTTTCTTTTTTTTTTCCAAATTATGTTTTTTTTAAATTTTTATTATATTTTAAGGGATTCGCAATATAAGAGCACAGTTGTTTTCAGATCACATTGACATTGCTCAGTTTGCCATACAATTAGGTAATTGGTGCAAGCATCCATAGATGAGGGACACCATTCATCATTTGTTTTTCTGGGACTGTGTTACTTCACTGAGCATGATATCTTGTAGCTCCAACCATTTACCTGCAAAGCTCATGATGTCATTTATTTACCACTACATAGAATTCCATTGTGTTGATGTACCACATTTTCTCTATCCACTTGTCAGTTGAGGGGCACTTGGGCTGGTTCCAGCTCCTCGCTATTGTGAAGAGAGCTGCAATAAACATGGCTGTCCACGTATCTCTGCAGTAAGATGAGTCTTGTGGGTACATGCCCAGGAGTGGTATGGCTGGGTCAGGTGGCAAGTTCATTCCAAGTCTTCCAAGGGTTCTCCACACTGCTTTCCATAGCGGCTGTATCAGTTGACATTCCCACTAGCAGTGGATGAGTGTTCCTCTTTCCCCACAACCTCTCCAGCACTTGGTATCATTTGTTTTCTTGATCCTAGCCAGTCTTATTGGAGTAAGATGATATCTTAAAGTAGTTTTGGTTTGCATTTCCTTAATGATTAATGATGTTGAACACTTCTTAAGATGTTTCTCAGCCATCTCTAATTCCTCACTCATGAAGTCTCTGTTCAGCTCTTTGCTCCATCTATTGAGTGGGTCATTTGTTTTCTTTCTTCTGTGTTTTTTGAGTAATTTATATATTCTAGAAATCAATGCTTTGTCAGATGTTTCTGCAGTGAAGGTTTCCTCCCACTCTGTGGGATTTCTCTTCACTTCCTTGATTGTTTCTTTTGATGTACAGAAGCTTTTGAGTTTAATGAAGTCCCATTTGTCAATTGTTGACCTTAATTCTTGCACAGCTGTTGTCTGATTTAGGAAGTCTTTTCGTATGCCTATGTCTTGTAATCTGCTACCAAGTTTTTCTTCTATCACCTTCAGATTTTGGGGTTTCATGTTGAGGTCTTTGATCCATCTGGAGTTGACTTTTGTACAGGGCGAGAGGTAGGGGTTTAATTTCATTCTTCTACAAGTAGTGATCCAGTTTTGCCAACACCACTTGCTGAAGATGCTGTCTTTTCTCCATTATGTCTTCTTGGCCCCATTGTCAAATATGAGATGGCTGAAATTGTATGTGCTCAAGTTTGGATCTTCGGTTTTGTTCCATTGGTCAACAGGTCTGTTTTTGTGCCAGTACCAGGCTGTTTTTATGACTATAGCCCTGTAGTATAGTTTGAAGTCTGGTATAGAGATCCCCCCTGTGTAGCTCTTTTCACTCAGGGTTGTTTTGGCTATTCGGGGTCTTTTGTTTTTCCAAATGAATTTAAGGACTTTTGTTTCCAAGCCTGTGAAGAAACTCTTGGGGATTTTGATTGGGATTGCATTAAATCTATACAAGAGTTTTGGTAAAATGGACATTTTTACAATGTTAATTTTCCCAATCCATGAGCATGGGAGGTTTTTCCATCTTCTGAGGTCTTCTTCAATTTCTTTCTTTAAGGGTTTAAAATTTTTGTTGTAGAGGTCTTTGGTGTCTTTGGTTAGGTTTGTTCCTAGGTATCTTATTGTTTTTGAGGCTATTGTGAGTGGGAAGGTCTCTTTGAATTCTTTCTCCAGTTGCTTGTTCTTGGTGTAAAGAAAGGCCATTGATTTTTTAAGGTTAATTTTGTATCCTGCCACTTTGCTGAAGCTGTTAATCGTTTCTAGGAGTTTTCTGGTGGAGTTTTTTGCATCCCTTAAGTAAACAATCATATCATCAGCAAATAGGGATAGTTTGACTTCCTCTTTTCCAATTAGTACTCCTTTAATATCCTTTTCTTGCCTTATTGCTCTAGCAAGTGTTTCAAGCACTATATTGAAGAGGAGTGGTGATAGGGGGCAGCCTTGCCGAGTTCCTACCTTTAAAGGGAATGTTTCCGTCATTTCCCCATTTAGGATGATATTGGCTGTGGGTTTCCTGTATATGGCTTTGATTACATTGAGGAATGATCCCTCCAATCCAATTCCTTCTAGGACTTTAAGCATGAAGGGATGCTGGATTTTGTCAAAGGCTTTTTCAGCATCAATTGAGATGATGGTGTGGTTTTTGTCTTTGATTCCGTTTATGTGTTTGATGATGTTTATTGATTTTCGTATGTTGAACCATCCCTGCATCTCTGGTATGAATCCAACTTGGTCATGATGGATGATCTTCTTGATGTGGGTCTGTATGCGATTTGCCAGTATTCTGTTTAGAATTTTGGCATCTGTGTTCATGAGGGAGATGGGTCTATAATTCTCCTTTTTAGTTGGATCTTTGCCTGGTTTTGGTAATAGAGTGATGTTGGCTTCATAGAAGGAATTTGGGAGAATTCCCTCTGATTGTATACTTCTAAACAGTTTCAGAAATAATGGTTGTAGGTCTTTTTGAAATGTTTTATAGAATTCTGCTGTGAAACCGTCTGGGCCTGGGCTTTTTTTAGTTGGGAGGCTTCTTACTACATCCTCTATTTCTTCATATGTTATGGGTCTGTTTAAGCTGCTGGTCTCCTCTTGGCCAAGCTTTGGTGATTCCCAGGATTTCAGATATTCATCCATTTCTTCTAGATTTTCAAACTTGGTAGAATATAGGTTCTTGTAATATTCCCATATAATTTTCTTGATCTTTTCCTTGTCCGTTGTGATATTTCCCTTTTCATCACAGATTGTATTGATTTGGAGTTGTTCCTTCTTTCTTTTTGTTAACTGGGCTAGAGGTCTGTCTATCTTGTTTATTCTTTCAAAGAACCAACTTTTGGCTTCATTGATTTTTTGTATTGTTTTCTTTGTTTCTATTTCATTGATTTCTGCTCTGATTTTTGTTATTTCTTCCTGTCTGTTGCGTTTAGGGTTCATCTGTTGTTGCCTCTCAAGTGCTTTTAGCTGTAGTGTTAGATCATTCACTTGTGCTCTTTCTGTTTTTCTAATGTAGGCACCCAGGGCTATAAATTTCCCTCTTAGGACTGCTTTTAAGGTATCCCATAAGTTTTGTTGTGTTGTATTGTCATTGTCATTCAGTTCCAGGAATGTTTTTATTTCTTTCTTTATCTCTTCCTTGACCCATTCATTATTCAAGAGTGTGTTGTTTAGTCTCCATGTGTTCTTGTAGGCAGGAGGGCTTGTCCTGGTGTTGATGTTGAGCTTCATTGCACTGTGGTCTGACAGGATGCATGAAATTATTTCAATCTTTTTGTATTTGTAGAGGTTTCTTCTGTGTCCCAGGATGTGGTCGATTTTGGAGAATGTTCCGTGGGGTGCTGAGTAGAAAGTGTATTCTCTGGTATTAGGATGGAATGTTCGGTAGAGGTCTATGAGGTCCATTTGGTGTATCATATCGTTCAGTTCAGATGTCTCTCTGTTTATTTTTTGTCCTGTTGACCTATCCAAAGGACTCAGTGGGGTATTGAAATCTCCCACTATGAGTGTGCTGGGGTTAGTCTGTGACTTGTGGTCCTGGAGAATTGTCTTTATAAAGTTTGGTGCACCAGAATTTGGGGCATATATATTCATAATTGTGAAATCTTCTTGGTGAATTGTTCCTTTGATAAAAATGTAATGGCCTTCTTTGTCTCTTCTGATTTCTTTTACTTAGAAGTCTATTCTGTCTGATATTAAAATAGCAACACTTGCTTTCTTTTTGGTACCATTTGCTTGGAATATTTTTTTTCCATCCTTTCACTTTATGGTGGTGCCTATCCTTGAATGTAAGATGCATTTCTTGTAGACAGCATATAGCTGGGTTCTGTTTCCTAACCCAATCTTCCAGTCTATGTCTTTTGATTGGGGAATTTAGACCATTAATGTTTAAGGTTATGACTGATAGGTTTGTGTTGCTTCCTTTTGCCTTATTATCCATTTGCAGTTTTGGTTTAGGTTTCTACTTCTGCAGTTATGCTTTTATTGATTTCTCTTTCTATGTGCCTGGGGATGGTTGCTCCTTTCTTCTGTCCTTTGAATTGCTTCAAGTATTCTCTGAAGGGTTGGTTTTCCAAACATGTATTCTATCATCTTGTTTATGTTTATTTATAAAAATCTTATGGAAGATTTTTCTCTCTCCTTCAACTATACCTGACGTTTTTGCTGGGTACAGTAACCTGGGTTGGCATCTATTGTCCTTTAACACTGGGAATGCTTTGCTCCACATTCTTCTTGCTTTCATAGTTTGCAATGAGAAGTCAGTTGTAATTCTGATAGGTTCCCCTTATAGGTCACTTGTTGTTTTTTTCTTGTGGCTTTAAGTATTTTGTCTTTGTTTTGGGCGTCTAGCCTTTTAACTATGATATGGCATGGAGAGTTTCTTTTCTGGTCCTGTCTTCTCAATGTTTAATAATGTGTCTAGAAAATTCAATGCTACTAAGTCATCAGTTTGTGCTCTATGGTTTAGTGGTTTTTATGTCTTGTTTGAGAAATCTTCCTTAGCCCAAGGTGATTGGATATTCTGCTATATTTTTTGAAATGACTGGGTATTTACAGCCTTTGTGCCCCCGAGGTTAATTTTTGTGTATGGCATAAGATAGGAATTTGATTTCATGCTCCCCTATGAATACACAATTATCAAGTCATTATTTGTTGAGAAGCTCTCCTTGTCTCCATTGACCTATAATACTATTTGTAGCACATGTCAAGCATCCTATGTGGAAATTCTGTCTCTGGGCTCTGTTTAACCTGTTGGTACCTTTGTAACTGGTGATTTTTGTCTATCCTTGCTTAATATCTAGGTATCTGACAAAGAAATTTTCTCACTTTATTGCCTCAGAGTGTTGACACAGCTGAGTTCTGTATACTGATTTTGTATTTTACAGCTTTACTAAAACTTTATATAAATTAAGATAGTTTGTAGACTTGTTTGAATCTCTGAGAGAATTGTATTTTCTGTTTTGTGTTGTTTCTTTCCTCAATACTTGTAATTTTGACATTTTCTTTTTCATTTCAAACTTATGAAGATCCTCGGTACAGTGTTGAATAGATGTGAGTGCAGCACCTTGTTTTCTTATCTCCCCTTCAGAATGAATGAGTCTAGTAGTTCACATTGTGGAATTTGCTGAATTTTTTAAAAAAGTTTATTCATGTGTGTCTGTGTGCATGTGTGTAAGTGAACCCATGTTGTGCACTGCTCACAGAGTCGGATAAGTGTCAGATTCCCCCAGAATTGGAGGTACAGAGGATTATTAGTCACCAGGTGGATTTTGGAAATTGAACCACCATCCTCTATAAGAGTAGCCAGTGCTCATAACTGCTGAGCCATCTCTCCAGCCCTGGAATTTGCTGGATTTTTTTGGTACATAAACTTTTGTTAGCTTGATGTCTTTCCATTCTTTTTTTACAAAGAGCATGTTCTAATGAAAAGGTGCTGAATTTTGTTGTATATCCTTTGCATTTATTCCTATGGTCTTATGATTTTTTAAATTTATTAATGTGATGAACGGCTTTTGTTGATTTTCTGATGACAAGGCAATTCCATATTTGTGGTGCTTTGAGTGAGAAATGCCCCTCTCAAGATCAAGTAATTTAACATGTGGTATACAGTCCCCAGTTGGTGGTGCTATTTGTGGAGGCCATGGAGCCTTGCTGGAGGAAGTACGTCACTGGGGGTGGGCTTTGGGAGTTCATAGCCTCACCCCAATTTCAGTTTACTCTGTCTCTGTCCTGTTTGCTTTGGACATGTGAATTCTCAGCTTTTGGCTTCTGCCTACTCTTGCTGTCAAACCTCTCTGCCATGATGGACTCCTGCTCTTCTGGAACCACAAGGAAAATGAAGTCTTCCATAGGTTTCCTTGATCATGATATTTTTATCACAGCAACAGAAAGCTACCTGATATAAATAAACACCTGGATTCAGTTTGTTGATACTTTATCCAAATATTTTGCTTGACAAGTCCCCTAGGAAAATATTTTGTTTATATATTCATGGATGATGGTGGCTGCTATCTAGCTTTTTTTTTGCTATCTAGCTTTTTTACATGTTTTTTTTTCTCAGACTTCAGAGTCCTGATTATGTAAGTCTATATAGTCTGAAAAACTTTGGGTTTAATCATATTACTGACTTCACTGAAACTTCAGTAGAAATTATCAATGAAATAATGGTATCTTGGATTTGAAGGTAGAGTTTTTTTTTTTTTTTAACTTTGCATCTAATTTCCTGAAGGTGATTGTGATGGAAGTACTGTTGATTTGCCAGGATCTGGAATCACTTAGGAGCAAACTTCTGAGCTTGTCTGTGAGAAAGTTTCCAGATTACGTTAACTGAGGTGGGATGACTCAATGTAAAAGAGGTCAGCGCTTCCATGGGCTGGGTGCTAGACTGAATGGAAAGGAGAAAGCAAGCTTGTCACCAGCGTTCATCTCTCCCCATTTCCTGATTAAGGACACACCACGACTTGCCTCACGCTCTCACTTTCGCTCCTTCCCCACCATGAAGGACGAGACCCTCAAATTGTGAACCAAAATAAAAAACCCATCCCTTCTAACTTGCATTTGGCCACAGTGATGGTGGCTTTTGTGGTGGCCTTCATCTCCATTTCATCTGCACTTCCCATTTCAGTCCCCTTTTTGCATTCTGGCCTTTCATCAGAGTGTACTTTGGTGTCACTAATCAGTAACCATGGCTTCACTGCCTGTATGACTAGAGGACTTGTGTGGATGTGGTAGGTGTGTGGTAGGAAGGTAAAGGTTGACCATGTGTCTATCTCTCTCCTGCTTCTCTTCATCAAGGGACACAGTGTAACTCTGTGGCTTCTTTTCTGGGTAGCAGCCATCCATCAGGATTGTGGGCGATCCACCCAAAATGCTTCTCCCACCTGTCTTCATACTCCACTTCCTGCCACATGACCAAAAATTAATCCTGGGAATTCAAACCACCTTGAAATATTCCTCAGGGGTCTGGGTTGTTTGATAGCACTGTCGTACATCTCTTACCTCAAGTCCTACAGTGGTTTGAATATGAAATGTTCCCCATGGCTTCATGTGTTTGAAGACTGGGTCTAGAACTGGTAGAGCTGTTCTGGGAGGTTGGGATGTGTTTTGAATTGGGGACCTGGGGTAGATGTAGGGGCCTAAGAGTTGAGTTAGAAGTTACAACCAGCTCTGGTCTGTTTAAAGGCTCTGCTCCCTGGCTAGCCCATGAGACCGGAGCAAGCCTCCTCCTGCTCCAGTCTCTGTAGAAAGGAGCTTCCTTCTGCTCTGAGCGCTACCAGGCCTTCCTCCTCCATGAAACTGAGCAAAAATAAATCCTCTCCCCTCAAGATGCTTCTGTCAGGTATTTTGTTCTAGGGATAAAAACATAACTAAAAGTCCCCATCCTGAAACCAGAGGAAAACCATTGGCCTGGGCATCTGTATCCCGTTTGCCAATGATCTCCTCCAGTGCTGAAGAGGGGAACTTAAGAAAAGAAAGGACCCCGGCCAGCACACCTGGGTCCACAGAGGGAGAGCTCTGTTCAGACAGCCTGCCGTCCCTCAGCTGCTCAAGATCCTCTTGGTGTGCTGCGCTTTGTGACTGGAGTTCTTAGAGAGGGCTCCCTGTGTCCCAGAATCTGTGAGACCTTGACAGAGGCTTTCCCGCATACACAAACCCCAGTCTCTTCCAAGATATGTGACTGTGGGAACAAGAAAGGATAATTTATTTATTTATTTATTTATTTATTTATTTATTTATTTATTTATACTGTCTGCATGCAGGTCTGTGCACCCGTGTTCGGAGGTCAGAAGAGGGCGTCGGATTCTCCTGGAACTGGTTCTCCTGGAATTGGAGTTACAGACAGTTCTCAGCCGCCATGTGGGTGCTGGGGATCGAACCCGGGTCCTCTGCAAGAGCAGTTGGTGCCCTTAACCGCTAGGCCATCTCTCCAGCCCAAGAAAGGATAATTTAATAGGTGGCACCTTGAAGTAAAAATAAGAAAGCTGTTGTATAAAGCCCTCCGGAAGATCTAGATGGGGCTCCCTGAGCCATAAGGTTTTTGTCTCCTGTGTTATCATCGCAAGCTTTGCTTGCGGGGTTTGTTTGATGCAGAGTCCCGCCTTCACACCCCAGCACATGAAAGGGGATCTGTTCCAGGACTGGCAGACCCAGGGACTGCTAGCAGCTGCAGCAGCTGGCTCTGTGGTCGCCTGTGCAGGCCATCTGCCACTTGTTTTTCAAACTGTTCCCTCAAATGAAAAGTCAACAAATATTCCTCAGGGGTCTTGGTTTCGTGACTGAAGAGCTATTAATAGAACATGGCTTCTACTCTTAGGGAGCTCACAGTATAGTGAAGAGATATAAATTATAAAATAACTGTCACTGAATATGGAAAGTGCTAGAAACAGCTATATGCAGCCTTCTCCATGGTTCAAAAAAGTGGATTCTCTCTCTCTCTCTCTCTCTCTCTCTCTCTCTCTCTCTCTCTCTCTCCCTCTCTCTTGCTCTTTCTCTCTCTCATTCACACCACAGCTTTCCTCACCCAGCTCTTCCCTGGAGAGCTCTGCCCTAGGAAGCTGACCTGTGTGAGCCATAGTAGCAAACTCCTGTTTTCCATGTCTGCCTGCCCTGGTCCTGAGGTAGATGCCAATTGGTGATGGGAGGTGGGGAAGGAGGGTGAGGTGAGTATTTTACTCTCCTGACTGTCTCCCTGTGGCATGGTCTTGGCTGGCTGCATCCTTCAGGAGAGCTCTACTTAAGGCAGCCTGTCAGTGAGACTTTCCTCATGGCTCCAACAATCCCTTTTGTCTCTTAAGCCCCCCAGCTGATAGCAACTCTTCCGTTAGCATGCTGGGTACTGAATTTGCCCATTTACAGCTCTGTTTGCTGCTTATAACTCTATAATATCCCATAATAGGCCTTTGTCAAATTGTCTTTAGTTGACTATGTCACTTTTCCTTTGGAGACCCCATCTGAGTATGTCTAATCCTATAGGGGAGCAGTGTGGTGACCCAGCAGAGGTTTCATTAAGGGGGTGACTTTGAAGTCAATATTGAAAAGCCAAAAGGAATTTGACTAAAATTATATTAACTTTAATTTCTCATGATCCAAAGGAAACAAATTAATGTGGCCTTAACATAGTCTCTTTGTACTATGAATTTTCCTTATTATCAGTGGCCTTCCCCCTTGTAAGATGGACTTACTATAATCAAGCAAACAAGGTTTACACAGTCACAGTTCTTCCTTTGACATTTGTTTGAAAATATAGTGAAAATTCTTTAAAATGAATTGACATTTAATTACTCATTAGTAGTACATACGTAGATTGGAAAATCCATATGTATGTGAATTTTAAAAAATTGTATGGGGTGTGTGTGTGTACGTGTACGTAAGTGTGGGTGACAATGGCCATTGTGGTGGTTTGAATGAGAGTGTCCCCCATAAGCTTTAAGTAGTCAGACATTTTGTCTCCAGTTGGCGGCACTGTTCTTGGAGGTCTTAGAAGGTGTGGCCATGGTGAAGGAAGTACGTCATTTGGGGCAGGCTTAGTGAGTTTAACAAGTCTTGTGGTCTCCAGTCTCTCTCTCTCTTGATGGTGCTCATTGTGAGATGTGAACCTCGGCTTTCTGCTCCAGCCCTGGCCACCATGCCTCCCGCCACAATGGATTCTGGTTCCCTGGAACAGTCAATCCTAAGCTCAAGTAAACTCTTCCTTTTATAAGTTCCCTTGGTCATCGTGGTTTATCACAGCAACAGAAAAGTGACTAATATAGCCAGGCATGCATGTATGAAGTCCAGTGTCTTCCTCTGTCATTCTCCATGTTATTTTTTGAGAGTGGATTTTACACTAAGCCTGGAGCTGGCTGGTCAGTGAGAATGGCTTCTACATGAGTGCTGGGATCTGAACTCAGGTACTTATGCTTATGCAGCAAGCACATCACCCACTGAGCCATCTCCTTAGCACACCCCTACTTTACCCACTGAGCCATCTCCTTAGCTCACCCCCCCACTTTACCCACTGAGCCATCTCCTTAGCACACCCCCCACTTTACCTACTGAGCCATCTCCTTAGTGCACCCTCCACTTTACCCACTGAGCCATCTCCTTAGTGCACCCCCCACTTTACCCACTGAACCATCTCCTTAGCACACCCCCCCCACTTTACCCACTGAGCCATCTCCTTAGCGCACCCCCCCACTTTACCCACTGGGCCATCTCCTTAGTGCACCCCCCACTTTACCCACTGAGCCATCTCCTTAGCACACCCACCACCACTTTACCCACTGAGCCATCTCCTTAGCACACCCCCCACTTTACCCACTGAGCCATCTCCTTAGCACACCCACCACCGCTTTACCCACTGAGCCATCTCCTTAGCACACCCACCACCACTTTATCCACTGAGCCATCTCCTTAGCGCACCCCCCACTTTACCCACTGAGCCATCTCCTTAGCACACCCACCACCGCTTTACCCACTGAGCCATCTCCTTAGCACACCCACCACCACTTTACCCACTGAGCTATCTCCTTAGCACACCCACCACCGCTTTACCCACTGAGCCATCTCCTTAGCACACCCACCACCACTTTACCCACTGGACCATCTCCTTAGTGCACCCCCCACTTTACCCACTGAGCCATCTCCTTAGTGCACCCCCCACTTTACCCACTGGGCCATCTCCTTAGTGCACCCCAAGACCACCACTTTTTACTCAGTATTCTGATAATACCTGGCTCAGGTATGGATTTGAGAACACCTTGAACAACTTCTAGGCCCTCTCTTTTAAAGTCTGTTGCCATAGGTCTAGACCGGGTCTTTCTTCTTCTTCTTCATTATCACCCCCCTCCTTCCTGCCCACAGGCACCCAGATTTTCAACTATTACAGCTGGAAGTACATAAAATATCTATTTGATCTAATTGCTCTATCTTATAGCCAAAAAAACCAGAATTGCAATTATAGTCTGAAGGGACCCATGGCCAGTTAGTGGCTGAGCGAATGGGAAAGCAGGCGTCTACTGTCTATAAAAAAAAATCTCTGAATTTTCCAATTTTTAAAAAATTTTCATTTTCCCATGGTAACATTATGTGTCAAAAATTTGATCTCGTGTCCTCCAGATTGAACAGATGGTACACACTTCCGTTCTCCCCCCACCCTCCCACTCTCTGCTCATTCCAAGGCAGCACACCCTGGAATAGCAGAAAGTCTGCTCCTGGCCGAGAACCAATCCCTGCGCCCCAGGAGCAGTGGGAGTGCCTTCTTAGTCACTGCAGAGTGAGCGCAAGAACACTGGTCTACTATTCCTCTCCTCTGATTTCCAAGACCATCATGGTTTAAATTGGCTACAGGTAGAACAGACAGGGTTAAGGCATAAAAACTGAGGGAGGTGTAAAGCCAGCTGGGGTAGCCTAAGGAACTCAGGAAGAGACTGCAGATTGGCCTGTGCTAACAGTTTGTCCTTATACCTGCAGAACCTGTCATGCTCACTGCATGCACCTCATCTCCATGGTTTTATCTGTGTTCTATGAAGTACACGGAACACCAGTCTCTGGAGTAGTGATCTAGACAATAGCATCTGGCCCAGGAAGGCTAAAACTGGTGCAAAACTCAGGTCCTGTGACTCCTTGTCGCCCACAGGACTCTGCACCAGAGTCCCCAGGCTACTGAGAGGCTTGCTATGGGATCTAAGATGGCTGTCTATGCTTTTTCTTCAAGATCACAGAGATCCGCCCCTGCCTATAGTATACCTAGGCCAGGTTGAGGAGGATGATAGGGTGGGACCTAGCCAGATATTCACTGAGATAGGTCCAGCCTAGTCTCTGCATCCGATGCATCTATAGAGAGTTTGGAAATGTTATAACATCCTGAAAAACAAACGGCTCTTTTGGGAGCCGTCCTAGGACGGCTTTTATTTATTTATTTATTTATTTATTTATTTATTTATTTATTTATTTATTTATTTATTGTTGTTGGGACAGGGTCTCCCTAGAGCTCCAGCTGGCCTGGAACTCACTCTGTACATCAGGCTGGCCTTGAATTCACAGAGATCTGCCTGCTTCTGCCTCCCGAGTGCTAGGATTAAAGTCGTGTGCCACCACACCCGGCTTGAAGGCAGTTCTTAGCCACTACCATGTGGGTGCTGGGCATCGAACCTGGGTCCTCTGCAAGAGCAGTCGGTGCTCCTAACCACTGAGCCATCTCTCCAGCCCCCAATGTGTTTAGTATTTTCATCACTGCCAGTTGCCCAGAAGTGGCTGTCCAGCTCTGGTCAGAGCTGGATACCTGAGCCAGAATAGGCTGTGGAAACCCTCTCTAGAGATGGGTTGTTTACTCTCAGGGTGTGCTTTTCCTTTGGTTAGTATGGTGACAAAGCTGGGTAGTAAGAGCCTGGTTGCTGGTGGTGGTCATGTTTGTGGTGACTTGGTGGAAGGCTGGGAGAAGAAAGCTGGTATGCCAGGAGAGGTCGAGAAGGGAGCTCACAGGGAGCCGAGCTCGAATCCTACTCCTGTTAGCCGACCTTCAAGCCACGAATTTCCACAGTTCAGTTATATAAGTAAAAAAACCACTCCATTTGTTTCTTGTAAGCAAAAGAACTCTGACAAATTCTGGTGCTGTATAAAAGCAGTAAAATTCTGAAAATAAACTTCTCATCTTATTCATCTCACAATCTCTGCTGTCTGTTGCCACCACATGATCTTCTCTGAGTAGACCCAGAGGGATTTATTTTTTTTTATTTTTATTTTTTTAATTTAATTTTTATTGATGGTTTGTGCATTTTGTACATCATTTTCCAATTCAGATCAGGCATATTTTCCTTTCCCTTCCCCCCCACCCCCACCCCATCCCAGATCATGTATTCTGCCATAACTGTCCTGCATCTTTCAGGTTTTTTTTTTCCATTTTTTAGCTATAAGTGATAATCCATGAGTATAAGCATCCTTCGTGCAAAACCAATCTACAGACTGTTGTGCCCAAACCCCCACAGTCCCACCATTCAGTGGGGGGTGACAGGTTGTTTGTTCAATCAAGTTGATCAAATGAGTGTCCAGACTACATCGCTGTAGTTTCACCGTTCACCCCAATCGCAGCCTTTACATTCTACCATGCCCCCTCTTCCGCAGATTGTTCCCAGAGGGATTTATTTTAAAAATTAATTAAGCCTCTATTATTCCGGGTCCCCAGTGCATAGCGAATGTTTGTCTACAGATCTTCTCTGGGAAAGCCACACAGTGAGACCTCCAGAGAGATGAGTGCAGCTGCAGGAAATGCTTTTTCAAACTGAGGGTCTGGAAGAAGGGCAGGATCCATAGTCAACGGAAGAGCAGGCAAGAGCTCACCCAACCCTCAGGGTCCTAAAATGTCCCAAGACCTGGGCATCAGCGAGGCTGCCAAGCCCTGCAGTGAGAACACGGAGGCTTGAAGGTGTTTAGCCCAGAGATTTAGGGTGAGGAGAAGGGTAGGAGCCACTGGCCCAAGAGCTAAGTCAGCTCCAGGTTTGCTTTCTCCTTGACCTTCTCATGTTTGTTTCTTCATTTCATTCATTCATTCATATTTCATTTTTAATTTATGAGACAGTCTCATGCATCCCAGACCAGTCTTGAACTTATTGTGTAGCCGATGATAGCCTCAAACTTCTGATCTTCCTGTCCTTACAATCCAAATGCTGGGGTTATGTCTGGCGTTTTTACTCATTCCTATGTTTGAGTACCTACTATGTGCCATCAGCACCCCCAGTGGCTGCCCTTTGCATCCTGGCTGAGAGATGAGGTCTACTAAGGAGGCTGCAGTCAGGGCATCAGTGTGTGGCCAAGGCAGGTATGGCTGGCCAGTGTCACGTAGAAGAGGAGGAAGCGAGAGCAGAAACAGTGGATTTATTCACTGATCCATAGGCAAGGCCCCAGCTGGATTCCAGGCTGAGCCAGAGGCTTTGGGAGGGCAAATTGGTCAGAGTAAGGCAAGACACAGGAGATGATGATGTTATAGCTTGGGACATTTACAGACTATAGTAAAAAACATATTCCACTTACAGGGTTATTCTCTAGAAACATTTCCTCAGGACAGCAGCTGTGGGAATCTCTTGTTCATTTTGTCTGCCTTTTTTACAGGGTATGCATAGGGAGAGGAGAGTATCTTCTGATTTTCAGTAGATTCAAAACCCTAGAGCCCAATCCTATTCAGTGATTTCCAGGAATGTGAAGAGATCAGACCCACCATCATGTCAGGCCTGGGTTGGCTGTTGTTATATCTGAGGGCCCCTCAGGAGTAGGCACTTCTAAGTGTAGAGTACAGTGCCAGAAGGGAGCTTTATTCCAGTGTTTAAAAAGTCTACAACATTACAATAATGGCTTTATTTAATGATAGTAAAAGAAACATTATAAAAGAAAAAAGATTCATTGAGACAGAATCAGATGTTTGGACTTTACTATCTTCCGGGGCAGGCCCTAGCAGGATCATATTACAGGAAATATCGAATAAATTAGGTATTTGGAGTAATGCAATGACCATAAATGGATATTTATCTTTTTCAGATTTCATTGTTGAGTGTATGCTTTGACTTTGAATAAATAATTGTCCTCATTTAAAAATAAGCAAATTAAGTATTTAATACCAATAATTGAGGTATTTAATGTAAACAAAGTTTCATTTAATACAAAATAAGTATTTGTGGATACTCGTTAGCCGTGGTTCCTAACTTGTGGGTTGTGGGTCATTTTTTAAAACATGTTTTCGGGGCTGGAGAGATGGCCTAGCAGTTAAGAGCGCCGACCGCTCTTACAGAGGACCGGGTTCGATCCCCAGCACCCACATGGCGGCCGAGAACCATCTGAAACTCCAATTCCAGGAGAACTCCAGTTCCAGGGGAATCCGACACCCTCTTCTGACCTCCGCAGCATTGCACAACACGGGTGCACAGACTTGCATGCAGACAGTACATTCATACACATAAATAAATTAAAAATAAAATAAAAAAAAATAAAACATGTTTTCACATGATTGTACAATTTTTATCAGTTTCAGAACTTCCTGGGCCTGTTGAGGTTCACCTAATTCTCTAGATTGTGAATGGCTGCTCCACTGTGTGAGCCTCTTGTGAAATGTAAAGATTTTACTTTGGGGCTGGGTGTGGTGAGGCATGCCTTTAATCCCAGCACTGGGGAGGCAGAGGCAGGCTCTGTGAGTTCAAGGCCAGCCTGCTCTTCAGAGTGAGTTCCAGGCCAGCTGGGGCTACAGGGAGAGCCTGTCTCAAAAATGCCAAAAACTAAACAAAACAAAACAAAACAAAGCAAAACCAAAAAGATTTTACTTTGGGCTGTGTTTGTTGTCATAATGGCAAATAAATGTGTAGCCACTTAAATTTCCCACTGCAAAAAAAAAACTAGAAAATTTTAATATAAAAAGGAAGATTTTCAGGCTTTTGAGAGCTCTACAGATACCTAGAACTGAAGAAAATTCTAGCAAGAAGGGAAACTCACTGAGGTGAGCTGCATGTTCCAAATTGCTTTTCTCGGGCATTTCCCTGAGTCGGAAGCAGCGGGGACTCACGGCTTGAGAAGCCAAGCAGAAAATGACTTTTAAGAGGAAGATAATTCCGGCACAGGCCTCATCAGTTTCTCACGGCTGGGCAGACAGAAAGTTAGAACTTTAGGCAGGGTTACAGAGACAGCAGAGATTTGAGTGGTCAGCATCCTGCAGAGAAAGGATCCAGTTGAAACCATTCAGGGAAACATGGACCAAAAAGAGGTCACATGGCCAGCTCACGGTGCTGGGGAAAAGAAAATTAGGTTTCCTGGTGTTTCAAGGAAGAGAGCTCTGACTAATACTCTACAAATTCTAGAACTAGAAAACATCACTCTTACAATGCTCTCTCCCAGTGGTCAGAAAGGAAGACCATAATAAATGGGTTAACAGCATGTTATGGCCTCTGAAGATATGCTTAGTCATAGAAAGAGAGATTTAAAAATATATAATAGGCAGGCTGAAACATGAAAAATTTTACTTTTTAATTAAAAGGCTTAGAAAATACAGGAAAAAAAAGTACTTAAAACTTATTTGGTGAAAAGAGGAAACAGATACAGATTTAAATGCCTGGAAAAGATTTGGAAGGGATATCACAGGAGATAAATGTTAAACACTGTCTGAAACTAATTAATGATATTAAACGATAGACTCATGACACATCATAAAACAATAGAATAAATACAAAGAAGACCTAAGCACATCATAATAAAATTATCATAGGAGAGAAATATAGAGTAAATACCTCGTTAATCTAGGAGGAATCAAGAAAAGAGAGCAAAAGAACACAGAAGAGGCATAGCTAGAAAAATAGAAAAAGATAGCTTTAAACTAAAATATGAGAAATTGTATTAAATCTATCTGATTTAATACTCCAGTAAAACCAGAAAGGAACAGAAGACCACCCACAATGGTATACCTCTTAATAAGAGACAGATTTAAGTAGGGGGAGGGACAGGAAGTTAGGGGGAAAGAGGGGGCAGAGGAGGGAATAGTTATTCCCTCTAAGGATGTTTGAAAAAACTATATGGAGCCGGGCATGGTGGCGCACACCTTTAATCCTAGCACTTAGGAGGCAGAGGCAGGCGAATCTTTGTGAGTTCAAGGCCAGCCTGGTCTACAGAGCGAGTTCCAGGACAGCTGGGACTACAGGGAGACCCTGTCTCGAAAAGACCAAAAAAAAAAAAAAAACTATATGGAAAACTACTATTTTACAAGTGTGCTGGATAGCTTTGGCTGTCAGCTTGAGACGCCTGCTTAGAGGGAACCTCAGTTGAGGAACTGTCTGCATTGGATTGGCCTGTGGCCAGTTCTGTGGGGGCATTTTCTTGATTGTTGAGTGATGTAGAAGGGCCCAGCTCACTATAGGTGGTGCTACCCCTGGATAGGTTGTCCTGTATTGTATAGGAAAGCAGGCTGAGCACAGGCCAGGGGAGGAAGCCAGTAAGCTGCACTCCAAGTTCCTGCCCTGAGTTCCTACCTTGGGCTCCCTCAGTGATGACTGTGACCTGGGAGAGGTAAGAGAAAATAAACCATTTCCTACCCAAGTTGGTTTTGGTGAGTGTTTTTATCATAGCAACAGAAAAGTAGCTAATGCAATAAGCTTCCTAAATATACACATACTCATATAAAAGAGTTTAACTGAAGTTACCCTATGCAGAGGATAATGTTTCTCCCAGAAGACTTAGGTTGTCAGATAAAGAACCCAGTGCCAAGTGTGAGATACCTCCCCTTGGGTTGTTGGTCAAGGCTGGCCTGGATGCCCCCCAGACAATACAGTATCTTGCCATCGATCTTGGTTTCCAACCAGAACTTGATGGTAAGACCCTATTGCTAAAGACTCCATACACGTTGGTGGCAGGACATGGAGAAATCAAGTCAGTACTGATTTCTCTACTGGCTAGCTCTCATAGCACTGGAAGTTGCTGTACAGGCTTCTGGGAAAAAAGTCATCTGCAATCTTATCCAGATGTGGACACTGTGAACTATAATAATGCCCACCACAGCAAGATATGCCCAGAGATCCAGTAATGGTATGAATGTCATGGGGGATAATAAAGTTGCTTTCAGAATTGGTTTAAGGCCCACTCCAGAACACAAAACTCATGCCTGGCACTGTAAATCTGTCCAAGAACCCATAGATGGGGAAGTTACAGGTCCAGGGGTAAATCTACTGTTATTCTGACAAGTGGACATATTACAAATGCTCTCTAAATTTGTATCTGTATACCCAAAGATTAGTGCAGCTCTCAGACCACATCAGAGAGGTCTGTTTTTTTTTCCTTAATTTTTTATTGAGCTTTTGTACATTTAACACAGTATTTCTTAATCAAGTTTATGCCCTTCCCCCATCCATGCCCCACCCCCCCCCCTTACTCATGCATTCTGCCTTACATGTTAAGTCCTGTCTTGTATCTTTTTCTCAAGTCTTTTTTTAAAACTTTTTTGATGCAGAAGTTTACTGATTGGGTAAATTCTTTGAGCAAGTCTTTTTGTTGCTGTTGTTCCCTTTAATTTTTTTTCTCCAAAAAGTTCTGGGATCACCAGCTCCATCTCAGCGCCTTGAGTCCTGGGATCCTGGGCTTCATCTCAGCGTCTTGAGCGCTGGGATCATGGGCTCCATCTCTGCATCTTGAGTGCTGGGATCCTGGGCTTCATCTCAGCATCTTGAGTGCTGGGATCATGGGCTCCATCTCGGTGTCTTGAGTCCTGGGATCCTGGGCTTCATCTCAGCGTCTTGAGTGCTGGGATCACGGGCTCCATCTTGGTGTCTTGAGTGCTGGGATCCTGGGCTTCATCTCAGCATCTTGAGTGCTGGGATCATGGGCTTCATCTCAGCATCTTGAGTGCTGGGATCACAGGCTCCATCTCAGCGTCTTGAGTCCTGGTATCCTGGGCTCCATCTCACCATCTCGAGTGTGGTAATCCCAGGCTCCATCTTGAGTGCTGGGATCACCAGCTCCATCTCAGCGTCTTGAGTGCTGGGATCACCAGCTCCATCTCTGGGTCTTGAGTCCTAGGATCACCAGCTCCATCTCTGGGTCTTGAGTCCTGGGATCACCGGCTCCATCTCAGCGTCTTGAGTGCTGGGATCCCGGGCTCCATCTTGGCCCAAAGAGGTCTGATTTTAATTTGTGCAGTGGACAGTGGTTAATTCATAATGATAGTGTCAGTTGAGTGCTCAGCCACAAATGAGGTACCTGCATCACATCCCCTCCCACTAAGACCTAGGCAAGTTGACCATGCTCCAGTGGATGGCCCAGACCCAGGAGTATATGGTCAGAAGAAATTGTATTGGACTTGGTGGACTAAAAAAAAGGACATGAAGTTGGGGGAAGTCAGGGAAGATGAGGATAGATCTGACAGAAGATCTATTGGGGGGATGAATATAATCAAAATATATTGAATAAAATTCTCAAAGAATTAATAAAAACATAGATACACTTAATACATAAAGACTCAGATAAAGTAGTTTCAAGGCAAGATGTATTGCTAGAAATGAAAAGGGCATTTTAAAGGTCAATCGATCAGGAAGATAATTCATTTTCATATGAACCTAGTAAGGGAGCTTCAGTATATATAAAGCAAGATCTGACAGCAAAAGTGGAATGATGTTCTAGTGGAAATTATAAAAACTTTCCCCAGCAACATGAAGAAGAAACAGGCATCAATAGGGATACAGAAAATTTTGAGAATTTAGAAACTAGAACAGCATATCCAGCAATTCCAGAATACATGCTGTTAAGTGTTCAAGTTCAGAAAAGTTTTTGCATATCAGACTATAAGTCAATTGCAAAATGACTAGAAAATCTTCACATATTTGGGAATTGAATGACATAGATCAAATGTCCCATGAGTCAAATGAGGAATGAAAATAGAAACTTGAGAATCTTATGAATGGACTGATAATGAAAAGAAAAATGTCTCAAAATATGTAAAAGAAGTTAAGAGCTAAATGATTTTTTGAAAAATCTAATAAAAAGGATGAGAAAGAGAGAGAGAGAGAGAGAGAGAGAGATGACTTTCATCTTATATGGAAAGTCAGATATCATTGACAAGGCTACTACAATTAAGAATTAATTGTATTGGAGAGATGGCTCAGTGGTTAAGAGCACTGACTGCTCTTGCACAGGACCTGGGTTCTGTTCCCAGCACCCATATGGCAGCTAACAACCATTCACAACTCCAGTTCCAGGGGATCCGATGCTCTCTCCTGCCCTCCATAAGCATGGTGCACTCAAACACATGCAGGCAATACACTCATACACATAAAATAAAAATAAATAATTTTTAAAAAGAAATGTGATCATAGAACCAATTGTTTTGCATGATAACAAAACAAATTACTAGAAAAGAATATATTTCTCTTTTTGGAATTACAGTGAAAAATGCTTTCGGCCTGGGTTCATAATGACCCAGCTGGTGGAGTATCCACAGTTATGAGCCGGTCACCATGACAGCACCAGCTGCCATTGCTAGGCAATCACATTGTATCAGACACACAGAACCCTACTGAGATACACTTTTATCTTCTCCATCTTACAGATGAGGAGGTAAGGACTCGGGGAAGGCAAGCGACTTGCCCGGCATAGTTAGGACTGGAAGAGACCTGACTTCAGATCACGAGGTTTTTTTATTTTATTCTATTAATTTTATTTATTTCTGTATGTGTATGAATGTACTGTCTGCATGCAGGTTTGTGCACCCGTGTGGTGCAATGCCGCGGAGGTCAGAAGCGGGTCTCGGATTCCCCTGGAACTGGAGTTCTCCTGGAATTGGAGTTTCAGACGGTTCTCGGCCGCCATGTGGGTGCTGGGGATCGAACCCGGGTCCTCTGCAAGAGCATCGGCGCTCCTAACTGCTAGGCCATCTCTCCAGCCCCAGATCACGAGTTTTAAAGAATGCGATCACCATGCAGTGTCCTCAGTCTGCTTTCTTTCTCATCCTGAAAGGTGTCCACACCAGGACCCTAATGCTCCCCAATACTGTCCCCTATTGCCCTTTCACTTGCTGTGATTCGTTTTCTGTCATCCCCCATTCGCCATCAAGATTCAGCACGTTATTGCTGACCAGGTGACAAATGGAACCATGATTCAGTGAACAGGGCGAAAGAACACAGATTTTAACATCCAGGACCTCTTGCTGTGGTCTGTGGGGCAGAGCCCCACCATAGGGAAACCACGTCTGAAAGCTCTAAATTAGGCAGTTTGAGGAAAGAACAGAGGCAGTTTGAATTTTTAATTAAATTAATTAGTGAATCAATTAATTTATTATGCTGTATGTGTGGTGTGTATATGTATGCACATGTGTGTGAATATGCTTGCCTATGAGTGTGCCTGGTGAGGCCAGAGGTTGAAGTCTTTCTCTGTTTCTTTCCATCTTTGTGTGTGTGTGGGGGGGTATGGTTTCTCACTGAACATGGAACTTGCCCTTTGGACTGCACTGGCTGGCCAGCAAGCCCCTGTGACCCACCTGCCTTTACCCCCCAATAGCATTGGAGTTCCAGGTGTGTACTGCCACTCCTAGCTTTTTAAAGATCTCTAAAATGAAATTTTAAACATTTTTATTGAAGTTTTATGCATTTCATACAAAATTTCCAATCAAATGTAGACCAAGCCCCCCTTCCTTGCCCCCACCCCCAGCGCTCGTGCGTTCGGCCACATATGCTTTTCATCCTTTTCTCAGTCTCTTCAAATTTTCGATGCAGAAGTTTACTGTTTTGAGCAAAAGTTCACCATTTCAGTCAGTTCTTTGACCCAGTCTTCTTCTCATTGTTGTTGTTATTATTATTATTATTATTATTATTATTATTTCTTCCCATCTGCGTCACTCCAAAATATGCATATATCCATGCCACATATGTCATAGGTTTTAGCATCTATAGCTTATGATTTTTTTTACCTTTTTAGGCTGAAAGATGCCATGTTTGAAGTCTCTTCCTTGGCAAGCCCAAACCACCATAAGTTCTGCCCTTGTGCTCCACACTGGGGATTTCCCTTCCCATGGTCACCAAATGAGGTCCAGTAAGCACTGCATCCTGTCTTGATCTTCCTGTACCGCTCTCTGTGATACAGCCTGGGTAGTCCAACAATGGCAGTCTATACTCTGAAGAGGCTAAAAGCCCCAGTAGTAGCTCAGTCCATACGTTGGATGTCTCAGCAATCCCTATCTGGCACTGAAGGTTTGGAGGATTCTTGGAGAGACATGAGTCTTCAGTCCATATTGGAAGGTTGAAAAGCTGTGTCTTCTCAGGTCTTTGAAGGATGGCAAAAACAGTGGCAGCCACAGGGTAATTGCACTTGCCAGGAAGACAGGCAAAACAGCTATGCTCTTTTTTTTTTTTTTGTTTTTTGTTTTTGTCTTTTACTAAGATCCTCAAGTTTTATACTGAAAGAACAATTCTCAGCGGTCTTACTATTTTTATATTTTAGTTATTCTGGTTAAAACAAAAAAATTCCTTGTGGTTGGGTTTCTATAGAAAGGCCACAACAAGTTAGTCCAGATTAACCAAGATTTGTTTTGTTTTCTCAAGTCAGTTGAGGAATCTGGAAGATTTTTTTCTTTTTTTGTGGGGGGGTGCAGGCCCCTGGCTCCTTTGTGGCTTTTTCAATGGGCCATGTCCATCACTCGAGGACAAAGTCCGGTCTTGCTAGACCCAGGCCTCCCTTTTTGAAGCAATGAGCAGAGAACTTTCTTCCTTTTTGTAGATTGGACACTGGCTGAGGTCCCATTAGTGGGTCTCCAAGACCTCCCTGCTTAGGAGGATTGGTGACTCACATTTGCGGGATAATTCAAGAGATGCCCCAGTGCATAGTTCCCCCCCGGGGAAAACGTGTGCCACTGAGGGCAAGGAACAAAGTGATTCCTTAAGAACCCTCCCCCCTTCCCAGCAGATGGGTATGGGGCATTAGGATGGTCATTTAAGCATCCAGATGGCTAATTACACAAGCCGGATCCCTTTTAATTATGGTATAATATTTTAGAAAAGGCTTGGATGAAAGGTCAAGCAGCCGGGCTGGGTGTGGGTGGCACACGCCTTTAAGCCTAGCAACTTGGGAAGGCAGAGGCAGGCGGATCTTTGTGAGTTCAAGGCCAACATGGTCTAAACAGTGAGTTCCAGGACAGCTGGGGCAACAGGGAAGACCCTGTCTCAAAAAGACAAAAAAAATAATAAATAAAAAAGAAATACTAAGAAGTTCACAATAGCAAGAGCTGGAACCAACCCAAATCCCCTCAAACTGATGAGTGGATAGAGAAAATGATGGTACATCTACACAACGGAGTTTATGCAGCAGTAAAAAATGACAACATCATGAGCGTTGCAGGAAATGGCTGAGCTAGAGGACATCAGGCGGAGTGAAGTAAAAACATCCCAGAAAAACAAACGACGAATGGTAAATCCGCTTTTGTGGATGCTGGGGGGCCAATTACCTAGTTTAAGTATTTTTTGTGTATGGCCCCTTGAGCTGTTGTTCAAGCAGTTGGGAGTAATACATATTGGAAACAGCACAATTACAACAGAAAGGACTGCATTCAAAGAACTGACTGAAATTAGTACGTCTTTCTGCTGAAAACAGTTAACTTCCTCCTGGAGAATATGGAGAAAGACTGAGAAAGAGATAAACAGCATGTTTGGCAGAACGCAAGAGCTCGCTGGTGGGGGCGGGGGATGATGGTCCACAGGGGTCTAGATGCGATAGAAAAATATAGATATATAAAAATAAATTTAAAAAAAGAAATACTAAGAAGCACTCCCGAAAAATAAATACTGTGATTAGACTACTTCAGTGAAAACTAGTTTTTTTCTTCCTTCTTTTGATCTTAATATACTCTAAATATGCATCACATACCTCCACCCATTATATCAAAAATTTCTAAGGTCTGAAAATAAATGGTTAACTTTGTCCTAGAACCTGTTAAGGAATTCACCTCTAGCCCACAAGACTCAGCTTACACGCAAAGATACATGCACATTATGTTTTTATTGTAGCTCTTCTCTTCACAATACCAAAAGAAGCTGGAAACCAACCCATAGTGTCCTCGAACTGATATGTGGATAGAGAAAATGTGGTCCATCTCACTGGGATTCTATGCAGCAGTAAAAATAATGACATCATGAACTTTGCAAGGTAATGGAGAAGTAGGAGATATCATGTTAAAGTAGACACAGTGCCCGAAAAACAAACGATGGAATGGTATCCCTCTACTCTGCTGTGGTGGCTAGTACACTTACCTAGTTGTAAGACAACTGAGCAAACATTACTGTATTTCCTTGATCTGAAAACAACTGTGCTCTCTCATCATACAGTATTTTTTTTCTCATATTTTTTTACCAGATAAACTCTATTGTGTCGTACGCGACATTTTCTCTATCCCCTATCATGTTGTTGAGGGGCATTTGGTTGGTTCCAGCTTCTTGCTATCGGTGAAGAGAGTGCAATAAACATGGCTGTGGCATGTATGCTGGGGTTGGTAGGAAGAGTTCTGTCTATGGATATATTCCCAGAAGGTGGTTTGACTGGTTAGGTGGTGGCTCCTATCTGGAGATCTTTAAGGGTTCTCCACACTCTTTCCCAAGTGGGTTGACAAATTTGCATTCCCGCCAGCAGTGGATGAGTGTTCCTTTCTCCCCACACACCTCTCCAGCATTTGTATCATTTGTTTTCCTTGAGCTTAGCCAGCCTGTATTCGGTGAGATAATATCTAGTAAAATGGTTTTTAATTTGCATTTTGTTAATTATTAGCAATGTTGAACACTTTAAAACGATGTTTCTCAACCATCCTCTATTTTCCTCACTTGGTGAAGTCTCTGCTGAGCCTTTACTACCCAATCTCTTGAGTTAGTCATTTGTTTTTCTTTTCTTTTGAGTTTGTTTGAGTAGTTTTATATATTGGCTGGAAGTTTAATGCTGCTGTCATGTATCAGCAGTGGAAGATTTCCTCCTGCTCTTTGGTGGTTTCTTCACTTCCCTGATTGTTTCTTTGCTGTACAAAACTTTTGATTTATAAGGTCCAACTTGTCATTTCTCCAACCTTATTTCCGTGCAGCTGCTGTCTGATTTAGAAAGTATTTTCCCTAAACCTATGTCTTGTAAATTGCTGACCAAACTTTTCTTCTGTCACCTTACAGAGTTTGGGTTCACACTGAGGTTCTTTGATCCAGTTGGAGTTGATTTTTGTACAGGGTGAGAGGTAGGGGTTTAATTTCATTCTTCTACAAGTGGTGATCCAGTTTTGCCAACACCATTTGCTGAAGATGCTGTCTTTCCTTCATTGAGTCTTCTTGGCCCCCTTGTCAAATATGAGGTGGCTGAAATTGTATGTGCTCAAGTTTGGATCTTCAGTTTTTTTCCATTGGTCTACAGGTCTGTTTTTGTGCCAGTACCAGGCTGTTTTTATGACTATAGCCCTGTAGTATAGTTTGATGTCTGGTATAGAAATCCCCCCTATATTGCTCTTTTCACTCAGGGTTGCTTTGGCTATTCGGGGTCTTTTGTTGTTCCATATGAATTTAAGAATTTTTTTCCAAGCCTGTGAAGAATGTCCTAGGGATTTTTAATTGGAATTGAATTGAATTGGTATATTAATTTGGGTAGAATGGACATTTTTACTATATTAATTTTTCCAATCCATGAGCATGGAAAGTCTTTCCATCTTCTGATGTCTTCTTCTTCAGGAGTTTATAATTTTTGTTGTAAAGATCTTTGGTATTTTTGGTTAGGTTTGTTCCTAGGTATTTTATTGTTTTTTAGGCTATTGTGATTGGGAAGGTCTCCTTGTATTCCTTCTTCAGTTGCTTGTTGTTGGTGTAAAGAAAGGCTACTGATTTTTCTAGGTTAATTTTGTATCCCGCCACTTTACTGAAACTCTTAATCATTTCTAGGAGTTTTCTGGTGGACTTTTTAGCATTCTTTAGGTAAACTATCATATTGTCCCAAAGAGGGATAGTTTGACTCCTCTTTTCCAATTAGTATTCCTTTAATTTCCTTTTCTTGCCTTATTGCCCTAGCCAGTGTTTCAAGCACTATATTGAAGAGGAGTGGAGACAAGGGTTAGCCTTGTCGCGTTCCTACCTTTATGGGGAATCCTTCTAACTTTTCTCCATTTAGGATGATGCTGGCTGTGGGTTTCTTGTATATGGCTTTGATTATGTTGAGGAATGATCCTTCCAGTTCAATTCCCTCTAGTACTTTAATCATGAAGGGATGCTGGATTTTGTCAAGGCTTTTTCTCCATCTATTTAGATGATCGTGGGGTCTTTGTCCTTCAGTCCATTTATGTGTTTTATGATATTTACTGATTTTCATATGTTGAACCATCCCTGCACCTCTGGTATGAATCCAACTTGATCATGGTGAATGATCTTTTTGATGTGAGTCTGTATATGGTTTGCAAGTATTTTGTTGAGAAATTTTGCATCTGTGTTCATTAATGAGATGGGTCTGTTGCATTTTGGTTGCATCCTTGCCTGGTTTTAGTATTAGAGTGATGCTGGCTTCATGGAAGGAATTTGGGAGATTTCCCTCTGCTTGTATCCTTCTGAACAGTTTGAGTAATAATGGTTGTAAGTCCTCTTTAAATGTTTTATAGAATTCTGCTGTGAAACCATCTGGACCTGGGCTTTTTCTAGTTGGGAGGTCTCACTACATTTTCAATTTCTTCGTATATTATGGGTCTGTTTAAGCTGCCAATCTCTTCTTGGTTTAGTTTTGGTGATTCTGCGGATTGTAGATATTCATCCATTTCTCTTAGGCTTTCAAATTCCATACAGTATTTCTTAGTCAAATTTAGACCCATTCCCCCTTGCCCCCGACCCTGCCAGAGCTCATGCATTCTGCCATACATGTCTTGCAGTTTTTTGTCAGTCATTTTTAAAATTTTCAATGCAGAAGTTTACTGTTTGGGGCAGAAGTTTGCTGTTTCAGTCAGTTCTTTGACCCAGTCTTTTTTTCAAAGCCAATTTTTATTGAAGCTTTGTGCATTTCATACAAAATTTCAAATCAAATCTAGAGAATTTTCCTCATATATTATAGGTCTGTTTAAGCTGTTGATATCTTTTTGGTTAAGCTTTGGTGACTTCCATGATTTCAGATATGTATCCATTTCTCTTAGGTTTTCAAATTTAGTTGAATATAGATTTTAAAAATATTCCAGTATGATTGATTGTCTGGATCTTTTCATTATCTTTTGTGATCTTTCCCTTTTCATCTCTAATTTTATTGATTTAGAGTTGCTCTTTCTTTCTTTTGGTCAATTGGGCTAGAGGTCTATCTATCGTGTTTATCTTTTTAAAGAACCAGCTCTTAAATTCATTGATTCTTTGTATTGTTTTCTTTTTTTCTATTTCATTGATTTATGCTCTGCTTTTTGTTATTTCTTCTAGTTTTTTGGGCTTAGGGTTCATTGTGGGGTCGCGCAAGGGTGGTAGTGCCAGTATGGGTGTGGGGCGGGGGTGGGGTGTTGGTTGTTGTGCTGTTGCTTCGTCGTGTTAGTTTTTTGTTCTGTGCGTGGTGGGGGGATAGGTAATTAATATTTTATTGATGGCTGTGGGCACTCATACATTTTTCCAATTCAGTTCAGCTTATTTCCCTTTCCCCCCCACTCCACCCCCACCCCATTCCCAGTCATGCATTCTGCCATAACTGTCCTGCTCTTTCAGTTTTTTTTTTTTCATTTTTAGCTATAAGTGATAATCCATGAGTACAAGCATCCTTCATGCAAACCTATCTGCCGGCTGTTTGTGCCCAAACCCCTACAAGCCCCACCATCCAGTGGGGGGTGACAGGGTTGTTTGTTCAATCAAGTTGATCAAATGATGTGTCAGACTACATGCTGTAGTTTCACCATTCACCCCAATCGCAGCCCTTACATTCTTACCACGCCCCCCTCTTCCGCAGGTTGTTCCCTAGGCTTAGAAAAGGGGCACAGGTGGATGAGAGGTAAAAACAGTCCACTCTCTCTGGAGCTGTTGACTTGGACTCTGGTCAATTGGCTGTTTCCTTTCATGGGCTCTACAGTTTGTCCAGGAATAACCTTTCGATCCTACTAATGAGAACAAGCCAATTAGATATATAGTATTTAAGCAGCACTAATAGATTATGGTAGGTTACTTTAGCATAGACACAAGTTTGGATATGTTAATCCATGAAATACAATTTTCCCCCCTGTTGAATATGACAGAGTCTTACTGTTGGTAGGTTGTTTCTTTAATGTAGGAATGGTAGGACTATAAAATTTCCCTCTTATGACTGTTTTTTTTTTTTTTTTTTTTTTTGAGACAGGGTCTCCCTGTAGCCCCAGCTGGCCCCAGCTGGTCTGGAACTTACTCTGTAGACTGGGGTTGGCCTTGAACTCACAGAGATCCATGTGCATCTGCCTCCCAAGCGCAAGGATTAAAGGAATGGACCACCATGCCCAGCTTAAAGACGGTTCTTAGCTGCCACGTGGGTGCTGGGAATCAAACCTGGGTCCTCTGCAAGAGCAGTCAGCACTCTTAATAGAGCCCTTAACCACTGAGCCATCTCTCCAGCCCCGGGACTGTTTTTAAAGTATCCCATAGGTTTTGTGTTGTATTGTCTTTTTCATTTAGTTCGAGGAATACTTTTATTTCTTTATTTCTCCCTTGACCCATTCATTATTTAAGAGTGTGTTGTTTAGTCTCCATGAGTTCTTGTAGATAGTAGGTCTTCTTCTGGTGTTGATATTAAGCTTTATTGTACTGTGGTCAGATAAAATGCATGGAATTATTTCAATTTTTTAGGAGTAAAGTTTTATTGAACTTTGGCCATGCCTGTTGGTTATACACACAGTTGTGGCAGATTAGGTCACCCATAAGCCTAAAACTTTTAGGTGAGACTTTAAAGGTTTAAACATTGGCTAGACACCATTCTTTGTGAAATGCAGACAGCAATTTTTTTAAATGAGCTTCACTATATTTCTTCTTCATTAAGAAGGAATCTAGGTCAGTACTTCTCAACTGCACACAATAACAGCAAAGGAAACATATCAGTGATCATATGTAGATAGTAACTCTTACATTTCCTTTATATAATCAGTGTGATATTAAAATTTGATCTTTACTAAGCAAATATTTTTGCATACACTGCCTTCTCTTTATCTATTTGTGCCTTTATCTTTTGTTTGACTTTAAGCAGTTCTGCCTGGATAGCCTTTTCTCCTGAGGAGATCTGAGCTTTCTTAAGATCCACCAATGCTTGATCATATTCTTTTAGTCCTTGCCATCCTTGAGCTTTTCAGTAGAGTGCTTTGGTTTTTGATGGATCTATTTCAAGAGCGTCACAACTATCAGTTGCTCCCTGCCAATTTGACATCTTCAATTTACAAGCACCAATATTCATAACACAGCTTAAAACCTCAGGATGCAGTCTAGATTTATCTGCTTTCTCTATGGCAGCCTTTGAAATAGTCACATATCTTAAAACTTTTGCATATTTTTAATAGCCATCTCCTAGTTTGGAGATGTGAAAAAAGTATTTCCAATGTTCTTTAAGTCTTCAGTTATTAATAACATTTTATCTACATCTTTTTTAATTTATTCTTGTATGTGTCTGAATGTACTGTCTGCATGTAGGTCTGTGCACCCGTGTCATGCAATGCTGCAGAGGTCAGAAGAGGGTGTCAGATTCCCATGGAACTGGAGTTAAAGATGGTTCTCGGCCGCCATGTGGGTACTGGGGGTTAAATCTAGGACTTCTGCAAGAGCAGTCTGAGCTCTTAACTGCTAGGCCATCTCTCCAGCCCCTATCTACATCTTTTTTTTCTTTGGTCTTTTCGAGACAGGGTCTCCCTGTAGTCCCAGCTGGCCTAGAACTTGCTCTGTAGACCAGGCTGGCCTTGAACTCACAAAGATCCGCCTGCCTCTGCCTCCCAAGTGCTAGGATTAAAGGCCTGCGCCACCACGCCCAGCCCTATCTCCATCTTTTAAGTCTATATGTGCATCCTCAGGGAAATCTGGATGATGGTTACCAGGGCCATCTATGGGAACCACTTCCCAACCATCTCCTTCTTCTATTTTCCACATTCTGAAATAATGCACAAGTTGGTAGGGTTTTCACCATTCACTTCTACGTTTTCAAGCATCCTCACCACACCTAGTCCTGTAATCCCTCGACCAAACACCACATGTTTCCCATCCAAATGAGGTGTTGGAACTGTTGTGATAAAGAACTGAGAGCCATTCGTACTGGGGTCTGCATTTGCCATGCTCAACAAACCCTCCTGATCATGCTTATAATGAAAATTTTCATCATCAAAATTTTCACCGTAAATGTTTCTCCACCTGTTCCATTCTGATTTGAGAAGTCTCCACCCTGAATCAAAAATTTCTTAATAATTCGATGAAAAGGGGGTCCTTTAAAGTGTAGCACTTTCCTAGATGTGGATCCAGTACCTTTTTCTCCTGTACACAATACATGAAAAATTTCTGCAATTTTGGGAACAATATCTGCAAATAATTCTAAAATGATTCGGCTCACTCCCCTCCGATGTCAATGTCAAAGAAGCCATGTTGGTTCATGGGGTTGGAGGGCTTGGCTTTCAGGGACATGTGCGACATTTCCACTGAGGCTGCTAGCAAGCATGACACTGGTACAGCGTTCGCCTCTGAGTTCATTATTTCAATTTTTTTGTATTTGTTGAGGTTTGCTCTGTGTCCCAATATGTGGTGGATTTTGGAGTCTGTTCCATGTGGTGCTGAAAAAAAAGTATATTCTCTGGTGTTTGGGTGGATGTCTGTTAGGTCCATTTGGTGGATCATATTATTCAGTCCAGATGTCTCTGTTTATTCATTGTCCAGTTGACCTGTCCAATGGGCTTAGTGGGGTATCAAAGTCCCCCACTATTAGTGTGCTGGGATTAATTTGTTCCTTAAAGTCCTGCAGAATTATACTTATGAAGTTCAGTGCCCCAGAGTTTGTTGTGTATATATCTATGATCATGAAATCTTCATTGTTAATTGTTCTTTTGATAAAAATGTAGGCACCCTCTTCATCTCTTTTGATTAGTTTTTTTTTAATTATTATTATTATTTTATTTTTTATTTTTTTTATTAATTTTATTTATTTCCGTATATGTATGAATGTACTGTCTGCATGCAAGTTTGTGCACCCGTGTCGTGCAGTGCTGCGGAGGTCAGAAGAGGGTCTCGGATTCCCCTGGAACTGGAGTTCTCCTGGAATCGGAGTTTCAGACAGTTCTCGGCCACCATGTGGGTGCTGGGGATCGAACCCGGGTCCTCTGTAAGAGCGGTCGGTGCTCTTAACTGCTAGGCCATCTCTCCAGCCCTTGATTAGTTTTAATTTGAAGTCTATTTTGTCTGATATTAGAGTAGCAACTCCTGCTTGCTTTATGGTACCATTTGCTTGGAATTATTTTTCCATCCTTTCACCTTAAGATGGTGCCTGTCCGTGAGATGGGTTTCTCAACAAAAAGATGAGTTCAATTTATTTCATTTTATTTTTATTAAACTTTTTCAAACATCACACATCATTTCTTTGTCCAATTTAGACTCAGTTCCCTTTCCATGTCCCCCACCCTCAGATCTTGCATCTTTTTCTGAGTCTTTCTAAAGTTTTTTTTCAAAGCAGAGGATTATTGTTTGGGGGAGAACTTCACTGTTTCAGTTGTTTTTTTTTGTGTGTGTGTGTGTGTGCCAGTTCTTTTGTTTTTGTTGTTCTCTCCAAAGAGTTCAATTTCTTAATCCATTCCCCCAGTCTGCATCTCTTGATTGGGGAGTTTGGACCACTGATATTTAAGGTTATTATTGGGAGATGTATATTGCCTCCCCTCTATTTATTTTCTCCTCGCAGTTTTGGTCTAGGTTTGTATTTCTGCAGTAATACCTTCATTAATTACTCTGTGTTGCTGCTTGGGGATAGTTGTTCCTTTCCTCTGTCGTTTGAATTATTTCAAGTATTTTCTGAAGGACTGGCTTTCTGGACATGTATTCTTTTATCTTATTTATGTAATGAAAGATTTTTCTTTCTCCTTTGACTATAATTGACATTTTTGCTGGGTGAAGACCTGGGTTGGCATCTACAGTCATTTAGTACTGGGAATACTTTGGTCCAGCCTCTTCTGGCTTTCATTGTTTGCATTGAAAAGTCAGCTGTAATTCTGTTAGGTTTCCCTTTATACATAACATTGCTTTTCTTTTTTTTTTAATTTTATTTATTTTTGTATGTATATGAATGTACTGTCTGCATGTAGGTCTGTGCACCCCTGTTGTGCAATGCCGTGGATGTCAGAAGAGGGCCTCGGATTCCCCTGGAACTGGAGTTCTCCTGGAACCGGAGCCACAGATGGCTCTCAGCCGCCACGTGGGTACTGGGGATCGAACCCGGGTCCTCTGCAAGAGCAGTTGGTGCTCCCAACTGCTAAGCCATCTCTCCAGTGCCATAACATTGTTTTTCTCTTGAGTTTTTCAGTAGTCTCTGTTTTGAGCATCTAGCATTTTATATTTATATTTATATGGCATGTGGAATTTCTTTTCTGGTCTTGACTGTTTGGTATTCTATGTGCTTCTTGTATTTGTATGGTTATATCTTTTTTCAATTTGGGGAAATTTTCTTCTATAATTCTGTTGAAGATCTGGTCAATATCATTACCCTGGGATTCTTCTCCTTCCTCTATACCTATGATGCAGAGGTTTGGTCTTTTCATGGTGTCCCACATTTCCTGATTATTCCACCCTTGTGTTTTTTTAAAAAAAATTTCATAATATTTCCTTGAGCACTCCAGGTCATCCATGTTATCTTTCAGTCTTGATATTCTATTTCCTGCTTCATCCAATCCATTACTGAGGCTTTCTCCTATCCTTTCCTGTTGACTAGATGAGTGTTCAATTTCCTACTTCATTTCAGCCTGAGATTTCTCCAGTATTTCCACTTCCTTTCAGAGTTTGTCATTCTCTCCTAGTTCTTTGATTTGTTTATCTGTGTGTTTGATTTCCTTTTTCATTTCAGCCTGAGAAGTACTTCATCAGTACTTCCAATTCCTTCTGGTGTTTGCCATTCTCTCCCTCTAGTTCTTTGATTCATTTGTCTGTGTCTTCTTTATATTTCTTGACTTATTTGAGTTCTTTGAGTATATGTATGATAGTTCTTTAAGATCTGTGTCATGGGTTACCTCCAGGGAGTTCTCATTATAGGAATCTTCTATAGGTCTGGTAGAATTTAGTTCAGATTTATTATTTGGTTTTCCCACGTTATTGTTTTCTCGCTGTGCTTTTGGCATGTGGATTTGTTTTATCATTTGTATTTTGTTATGAAACTCAAGTGTTTTTTCATTGAATGAAGGCTGACTCTACTTGTTTTTTTCATCCCTTCATTGTCTTCTTCTTAGTTATGAAAGGCTAGGTGGTCTAATCTTCAGGTTTTCAGTTTTGGTTTTGTACTAGAAGGACCAGCCAATTCTCACCCTTCTAGTCAGGAGCTTCTGTAGACATCCAGGAGAGGTAACAATCAGGTCATCTTGAACCTCCCATCCCTGATGTGAGTCTACCGGATCCCCAGGGCTGGCTGCACAGGCCTATAGGACTGGGCCTCTCTGCTGTGTTGTCTCGGGCACTGCCTGCTTCAGCATGCCTGCATGGGCCTACCTGGGCTGGGCCTCGGGTGGTCTCAGAACACTGCCTGCTTCAGCGTGCCTGCATGGGCCTACCTGGACTGGGCCTCGGGTGATCTCAGAACACTGCCTGCTTCAATGTGCCTGTGTGGGACTATCTCCACTCCCAGCTTTTACATAGATGCTGAGTACCTGAACTCCATCCTATTATTTTTGCAGCAAGCACTTTACCCACTGAGCCATCTCCCCAGCCCCATTTTGAGTGTTAATTTACTGTTGTGGCTTTTTTCCATTTACCATTCTATTTTGTTTCTTGAAAAGCTGCCACACATCTTATCCTTATATTTTCCCCTCGTGTTTTCAATGAAGTTTAGAATCTTGGAGAATGACACGTTATTTTTTATATTCAATTTCTATATAAAATTGAGACTGAAATATCAGCCAGGGTGATTCTGTCTTATTTTCCAGTGTCTTCCAAGCTAGGTGGGCTCAGAGGACTGCAGAAGCTGTTTAACTTTCACCACCTCCTCTGTCCCTCCTCCCAGGGGAGGAGATCTAGTAGCAGTAATTCATGGATAGGAGAAAGGGAATGTCAGAGTGGAGCCTGAGCTTTCGAGTCAGAATCATAGCCCTATCATTTAATAAATACATGAATTTCACCAAATGAGCTTCTTTGAATCTCAGGTTCGTGGATGTTTTCTAGTAAACATTTTATAATATGTGCAATTTTCTGTATGCATGCTCTTTTTTCCAAGGACAATGTCTATAATTTTGATAAGATATTAAAAGGATGTCTCTGTCTTGAAATGGGGTCTAGTTATAGAGCTTACAAGCTCTTCTAAGTTCTTGTGCTCATGAACAAGTGTTACCAACCTGTGAGCTAAACATTTTATTATTTTTTTCTTGTGCTCTTTCTGTTTTTCTGATGTAGGCAACCAGGTCTATAAACTTACCTCTTAGGACTGCTTTTAAAGTATCCTGTAAGTTTCGTTGTGATGTATTATCATTGTCATTCAGTTCCAGGAATGCTTTTATTTCTTTATTTCTTCCATGACCCATTCATTATTCAGGAGTGTGTTGTTTAGTCTCCAGGTGTTCTTGTAGATAGTAGGGCTTATCCTAGTGTTGATAATGAGCTTTATTGCACTGTGGTCTGATAGAATGCATGAAATTATTTCAATCTTTTTGTATTTGTGGAGGTTTCTTCTGTGTCCCAGTATGTGGTCGGTTTTGGAGAATGTTCCATGGGGTGCTGAGTAGAAAGTATATTCTCTGGTATTAGGGTGGACTATTCGGTAGATGTCTGTGAGGTCCATTTGATGTATTATTCAGTTCAGATATCTCTCTGTTTATTCTTTGTCTGGTTGACCTGTCCAAAGGGCTCAGTGGGATATTGAAGTCCTCTACTATGAGTGTACTGGGGTTAATCTGTGCCTTGAGGTCCTGGAGAATTGTCTTTATAAAGTTTGGTGCATCAGAGTTTGGGGGCATATATATCCATGACTGTGAAATCTTCATGGTGAATTGTTCCTTTGACAAAAATGTAATGGCTTTCTTTGTTCTGATTTCTTTTATTTTGAAGTCTAGTTTGTCTGATATTAAAATAGCAACACCTGCTTTCTTTTTGGTACCATTTGCTTAGAATGTTTTTATCCATCCGTTCACTTTAAGGTGGTGCCTATCCTTGAAGGTAAGATGTGTTTCTTATAGAAAGCATATAGATGGGTTCTGTGTCCTAATCCAATCTCCCAGTCCACGTCTTTTGATTAGGGAGTTTAGTCATTAATATTTAAGGTTATAACTGAAAGATGTGTGTTGCTTCCTTTCACCTTATTATCCATTTGCATTTTTGGTCTAAGTTTCTGCTTCTGCAGTTATGCTTTTATTAATTTCTCTTTCTAGGTGCCTGGGGATGGTTGCTCCTTTCTTCTGTCCTTTGAATAGCTTCAAGTATTCTCTGAAGGTTTGGTTTTCTGGACATGTATTCTATCATCTTGTTTATGTCATGGAAGATTTTTCTCTCTCCTTCAACTATAATCAACATTTTTGCTGGGTATAGTAACCTGGGTTGGCATCTATTGTCCTTTAACACTGGGAATGCTTTGCTCCACATTCTTCTTGCTTTCATAGTTTGCACTGAGAAGTCAGTTGTAATTCTGTTGGGTTCCCCCTTATATGTAACTTGTTTTTCTCTTGTGGGTTTCAGAATTTTGTCTTTGTTTTGGGCGTCTAGCATTTTAACTATGATGTGGCATGGAGAGTTTCTTTTCTGATCTTGTCTGGATTTCTATGTGCTTCTTGTATTTGTATTGGTTTGTCTTTTTTTAGTTTGGTGAAATTTTCATCTATTATTCTGTTGAAGATCTGATCAATACCATTCTCTTGGGATTCTTCTCCTTCCTCTATCCCTATGATGCAGAGGTTTGATCTTTTCATAGTGTCCCACAATTCCTGGTTGTTCAACTTTTGTGTATTTTGAAATTTTCCATAATCTTTACTTGAGGTTTTTAGTTGTTTTGTGTTATCTTCCAGTCTGTTATTCTTTGTTCTGCTTCCTCCATTCTACTTCTGAGGCTTTTTCTATTCCTTTCCTCTTGATTGATGAGTGTTTGATTTCCTTTTTCATTTCATCTTGTGATTTCTTTAGTATTTCCACTTCCTTTTGTAGCTTCTCAATCTCTTCCTGTAGCTTTTTGCTTCACTGGTTGGTTTCCTTTTTTATTTTAATATGGGATCTTTTCAGTGTTTCCACTTCCTTCCAGAGTTTGTCATTTTCTCCCTCTCGTTCTTTCTGGCATTTGTCAATCTCCCTCTCTAGGTCCTTCTTGAGTTTTTCATTCTCTCTCCTTAGTTCTCTGACTTGTTCTTTATATTCTTTGATTTCTTTGAATATGTCTGAAATTGTTTCTCTAAGATCTGTGTCCTGAGCCATCCCCAGGGGGATTCCACTGTAGCAATCTCCCACAGGACTGGTAGAGCTTGGGGTGAGATTATCCTTCACCTTTCCCATGTTGTCCCTTCTTCGTGTCCCTGGCATGTGTGTTTCTCTTTGCCTGCATTCCAATGTGAATCTCAAATGCCTCTTCACTGTGTTGAAGGCTTGCTTTGCTTACCTTCTTCAGATGCCTTAATTGTTTGTTTGTTAGATTTGTTTTTCTCCTGTTTATGGAGTGTTGACTTGTCTAAGTTTTAGGCTTTCTATTGGAAGTCTAACTTACTCTTCCTTTTCTGTTATGAAGGTTCTCCAAAGAATCCACTTGGACACTCCCTCAGCAATTCCAGTTAGTGGTGGGGGTCAGATATGCCCGTTTAGCCTGCACCCCGGTACTCTGTGCTTCAGGTGGTCCTGGGAAATCCTCAATCTAAGTAAGCTCTTTGCACTCAAGTCTCACAGTGGCAACACAGCCATCCTTTACACCAGCCAGCAGGATGACTCTGCCCAACAGCCACACAAGACAATGATTTAACCAAAGCAATGAGACAATTATCCAACAAGCCAGAGATAGGATTATCCAACAATCCACCGTGCTGAAGTACCCAGCTCCTACCTGTGCTTTAGGTGGTCCTGGGAAATCCCCCATCTAAGCTCTGTGCACTCCTAAACATTTTAAAGGGCAAAAGTCATGTTAGAGATACAGTATCTTTCCCATATGCCGTCTTTGGTACAAAATGAGGGAAAAGAGCTTACTTTGGCAGGACATAAACCAAAACTGTAACACCAGAGATCCATGCAGCCCCTGGGAAAGGATGATTTACAAAATTGTGACACTTTTCATATTTTCTTAAAAAAATGGATGAAAATTCATCTAAAAAATGGACAAAAATAATGTAATCCCAAACTGCAATTGCTTTTGCCTCTGTAAAGTATCTCTGGAAGAACACACATGAAGAACTAATGGCATTGTTTGCCACCAAGGAGAAAAAGGAGGTGTCTTGGAGTCAGAAGAAGAAAGGAGATCTTTTTCATCCACATAATTTTTTTTTATGTTAGTAATAAGAGATTTTATTTCACTTCCAAAATTCATTGATTGATGATCCCAGGCTGGCCTCAAATTGGCAATTCTTCTGCCTCTGCCTTTCAAGTGTAGGGATAACAAGTGTGTACCATCATGGCTAGCATGCAGTTGTCCATGGCAAGCTATGTGTGTGTGTGTGTGTGTGTGTGTACGCACGCGTGCACACATGAACACTCAGAAGCTGGTGACATCAGGGATTGGGCATCATCCAACTCAAGGAAAAGGAAATAATGCTACCATGTGTTTTCATCCTTTTCTACCTCCTGAACTTTGAACTACAGCAGTTGGTTGACTGCTCAAAAAATACTTTTTTGTCTTTTTTTGAAACAGGGTCTCCCTGCAGCATTAGCTGACCTGGAACTCACTATGTAGATCAGGCTGGCCTTGAATTCAGAGATCCACCTGCCTCTGTCTCCTGAGTGCTGGTGCACACCTGGCTTCAAAAAATAAAATTGGGCTGGAGAGATGGCCTAGCAGTTAGGAGCACCGACTGCTCTTGCAGAGGACCAGGGATCGATCTCCAGCACCCAAATGGTGGCTGAGAACAGTCTGTAACTCCAATTCCAGGAGAACTCCAGTTCCAGGGGAATCCAACGCCCTCTTCTGACCTCTGCGGCATCGCACGACACGGGTGCACAAACCTGCATGTAGACAGTACATTCATACACATAAAATAAATAAAATTTTAAAAAATGCACAAAACTTCAATAAAAAATGTTAAAATATATATAAAAAATAAAGTTCTAGTTGGTAGCATGATGCTCATCTGTAGTCTCAGCACTATTGATCCTGAGACAGGAGGATTACTTGAGTACAGGGTTTCAAGGGTAGCCTAGGCATCAAAGAAACACCATCTTAGACAATGGCAAAATACAAAATTACTTTTAAAATGAGAAGGAAAGAGTTCTGGAAAAAAACTTTATGTGAAGCAGTATTTTGGTTATTTTGAAAATCATAAATCTTAAAAATGTATAATTGAGAAGTAACTATAGGTATTTATTTTTAAATATGTCTACACTGGGAATGGAGACATGACTCAGCAGTTAAGATCAGTAGATGCTCTTCCAGAGGACCTGAGTTTGATTCTCAGCACCCACATGGTAGCTAACAACTGTCTATAACTCCAGTTCCAGGGGACCTGATGCCTCTTCTGCCTTTTGTGGGTTTCCAGGCACGTGACATACTTATAGACATGTAGAATGTGCTATACTTATAGACATACAGCAGGTGGTATACTTATAGACATGCAGGCACATGGTATACTTACAGACATGCAGCATGTGGTATATTTATAGACATGTAGCACGTGGTATACTTATAGACATGCAGGCACGTGGTATACTTAGAGACATGCAGGCATGTGGTATACTTATAGACATGTAGGCACGTGGTATACTTATAGACATGTAGGCATGTGGTATACTTAGAGACATGCAGTCACGTGGTATACTTATAGACATGTAGGCATGTGGTATACTTATAGACATGTAGGCACGTGGTATACTTAGAGACATGCAGGCACATGGTATACTTAGAGACATGTAGGCACATGGTATACTTAGAGACATGCAGCATGTGGTATATTTATAGACATGTAGCACGTGGTATGCTTATAGACATGCAGGCACGTGGTATACTTATAGACATGCAGCATGTGGTATACTTATAGACATGCAGCATGTGGTATACTTAGAGACATGCAGCACGTGGTATACTTATAGACATGTAGGCACGTGGTATACTTATAGACATGTAACACATGGTATACTTATAGACATGCAGCATGTGGTATATTTATAGACATGTAGGCACGTGGCATACTTAGAGACATGTAGGCATGTGGTATACTTAGAGACATGCAGGCACGTGGTATACTTAGAGACATACAGCACGTGGTATACTTATAGACATACACCACGTGGTATACTTATAAACATGCAGGCGTGTGGTATACTTATAGACATGCAGCACGTGGTATACTTACAGACATGCAGCATGTGGTATATTTATAGACATGTAGGCACATGGCATACTTAGAGACATGTAGGCACGTGGTATACTTATATACATGCAGGCACGTGGTATACTTATAGACATGCAGGCGTGTGGTATACTTATAGACATGCAGCACATGGTATACTTATAGACATGCAGCATGTGGTATATTTATAGACATGTAGGCACATGGCATACTTAGAGACATGTAGGCACATGGTATACTTATAGACATGCAGACATGTGGTATACTTATAGACATGCAGGCACATGGTAAACTTATAGACATGTAGGCACATGGTATACTTATAGACATGCAGGTGTGTGGTATACTTAGAGACATGCAGGCACATGGTATACTTATAGACATGCAGCATGTGGTATATTTATAGACATGTAGGCACGTGGCATACTTAGAGACATGTAGGCACATGGTATACTTAGAGACATGCAGGCACGTGGTATACTTAGAGACATGTAGGCACGTGGTATACTTATAGACATGCAACACATGGTATACTTATAGACATGCAGCATGTGGTATATTTATAGACATGTAGGCACATGGCATACTTAGAAACATGCAGGCACGTGGTATACTTAGAGACATACAGCACGTGGTATACTTATAGACATACACCACGTGGTATACTTATAGACATACACCACGTGGTATACTTATAGACATGCAGGCGTGTGGTATACTTATAGACATGCAGCACATGGTATACTTATAGACATGCAGCATGTGGTATATTTATAGACATGTAGGCACATGGCATACTTAGAGACATGTAGGCATGTCGTATACTTATAGACATGCAGACATGTGGTATACTTATAGACATGCAGGCACGTGGTATACTTATAGACATGCAGCACGTGGTATACTTATACACATGCAGGCACATGGTATACTTATAGACATGCATGTGGGAAGATCCAGTTTAAATCAGTTTAAATTGCAGGCTAGCTTTCAGATAGCATGCCTCAGGGCACTACGTGGCTGAGGGTGTGACCCCGCTCCAAGGAGGAGCAAACAATGTGGCCAAGGTGTGTGATGCTGGGTGGGGCAATGGTGTGCAGTGGCACTGAGTTGGGGGACTTACGATTGGTCCTGGGAACTGACAACCTTTAGTTTATAAAAGCAGGCCATAGCAAGGTATACGTTTGAATTTCATAGTAACATCATCACAGAATTCCTGGCCATTATTTTTATTAATTATTGGGCGCATAGAGGCCAAGGTAGGCCTGCATTTAGTTTGGGTGGCCAGTGGGTTGGAAAAAGGTTCCCTTTGCAGACCACCAATCTGGGCAGCTGGTGTTGTGAGTGGACATAGGCTGAAGATAGGCCATTAGCCATCAGCCTGAAATTCCTGTCCAGGGGTCAGCAATCTCTGGGCAGGTGGGAAGTCACAGCCGAACAGTGGGAAACGTGTCTTGTCCCAGGCTAAGGGCCTGAGGTAGAAGTACCACCCAGGCCAGGCTACAGAAAGTAGCTGGCTGGCCTCTGTACTGAGGGGCAGCTCCCCACAGTGTCTGCAAAGTGGGCACTGTGTTCCCCTTCCCCTTAGCAGGGCCACGTGGTCCTGTTTGGCATAAAAAGAAAGCTTCCTACACATGCAGGCACATGGTATACTTATAGACATACAGGCAAAATTCTCATATACATAGAAGACAAAATAATTATGTTCATATTGAAGAATGATTAAGCTAAGTCAATTAACATACACACATATATCACTTCACATACTTTTTATGGCAAGGACATTTCAAGTATACTCTTTTTTTTTTTTTTTAGTCTTTTTGAGACAAGGTCTCCCTGTAGCCCCAGCTGTCCTGGAACTCACTCTGTGGACCAGTTTGGCCTTGAACTCACAAAGATCCGCCTGCCTCTGCCTCCCGAGTGCTAGGATTAAAGGCATGCACCACAACACCTGGCCTCAAATATACTCTTTTAGCAACCTTGAAATATACATTTTAACTAATTCTAGTCAATATCCTACACAATTAATTTATTCTTTCTAATCGACGTTTTGTGTGATCCACATGCCTCAGTTCCCTGCCTTCGGCTTCTGGCCCCTTTTCTAACCCCCATTCTATGCATTCCTTCCACAAATCTGAGTTTACTCTAAGTAAGATCACGTGGTACTTGTCTTTCTAAATCTGGCTTAACTCACTTAACAAATGTTCTCCATGTTTACACATATCGCAAATAATTGATTTTCTGTCTTTCCAAGGTTGAATAGTATCCTGTTACACATATCTCTCTCACACATTTTTTTATCCATTCATTTGTATTTTGAGTCAGTGTAAGGTTATTGTGAATAATGTGCAAGGTGTGGGAGTACAGCTGTCTTTTGATTTTGAGCTCTTTGCTCTTTGGAGACATAGATCCCAGAGTGGGACTGTTGGATTATTCATAATTTTGTTTTTAGGTTAAAGGGTTTTTTTCCACACCTGTGTGTGTGTGTGTGTGTGTGTGTGTGTGTATGCACATGTGCAAGCAGGTACCCATGTAGGCCAAAAGAGGGCTTCAGATTCCCCAGAACTGGAGTTTCAGGCATCCAATTGGATGACATTGTGAACCATCCAATGTGGGTGCTGGGTTATTCAAGGGTAGCAAGCATTCTTAACAGCTGAGTCATCTGTTCAGCCCTTGGTTTTATTTTTTATGGTTAGTTTTTAACCATAAATATAAATTAAATATGATATTGTTACTGGCCAATTTAGATGAACTCAAATTAAATATGTCACCCCAGCCAAGAGCTTCTTGTTGAATAAACCTAAACAAAGGAAAGAATGAAAGGCATTTCTTGTTGCTTTATTTCTGAGTATTCCTTAAATACAATTGTTCCATTTTTTTGAGTCATTCATAAGGTTTGGGTCCAGTCACCTTTGGTGACTTTAAGAACTATCTATCAAACCCACAAATTATTATGTTGGAGCTGAATAAAGGATATATCTGAATCTTCATTAGATATCTGAGGGGATTTGTAGTAAGTCCCAGGCAAATAAGATACATTCTTGGACCAGCCATCTCCTCCTCCAAGAGTGCGGCCTGCCTGTGATGTTGGGACTTTCTTATTTGTTTAACTGCACAGAAGAAGTAGAAATCAACTCGGTAGAAAACATTCTGGTAAGTCTAGTGCCTTCCCAGCCTTACCCATTATGGGGGTGCTCCAACACCTTAACTGTATAAGAGGTAGGGACATTCTCAGGTCAGGACTCTCCATCTAATATTACCTGTTTAATTTGGATTTTTATTAAGACACAAATAGGTTTATTAGAATGGCTCAGTTCTGACTCTTTAATTAGAACTTCATAAAGTATTGATGTATTCTAAAATATTCACAGTGGATTCTGGAGTCAAATTTCAGTGCCTTTGCTTTAGGACCCCAGTAGCAACCTTTATGTTTTGAGATTGTCTTTGGTCGTAAAAGAACTTTCCCTATACCACTTCCTGGTAGATCTTTGTAATTTTTTTAAGACAAAGTCTCATCATGTAGCCCTGGCTGGCCTGGAACTAGCTATGTAGACAAGGCTAGCTTTGAACTCAGAAATCTACTTGTCTCTACCTCCCGAGTGCTGCATTCAGCAAGCAGCACCAGATTTGGTGTCTTTACTATTTACTTCGTTATTCTTTACTTACAATCTGTTGAAAACAGCATCTTTAACAATTTGTGAATTTGAAATTCTCAATCTCTCCCTGCTTCGTCCCCCATATGCCAGTATTCTTAGTGAAATACTGTAGACTTCTTTGCCTATTGAAAAAAGTGCCTGGAAAGGGCCTCAGCTTTCTGTCCCTGCAGGCTGAGGGTTTTCTGTGTCAGTCCTCTTGGATGACTGGTTTATCTTTGCAGGATTAGTACCTTTCTCTTTTTACCAAGTCAGTGGAAGAGCATTTCAAACCTCTCCATGGAAGAACGGGCCAGATTTTGCTGGGCTATGAAGAGATATTGCACTGCACATTTGCTATGTGGGGTAATTAAGCATCCGTCTGAAGTGGAGGTCAGGGTAACTTAAGGGCTTGCTTAAGGACTTTATGCTCCAGACTATGAACCAAGAAGTGAGAATTGCCTAACCTGCCCTGAGCTGACTCCTCTAACTACTCTAGGCTTCCTGTAGCAGGCTTTGGTAGACTGGCCTTATAACTGAATGCTAATGTAATTGGCTCTACATTTATGAACTTTTACAAATTTGATTTCAGTAAAACTAGATCATGAAGTGGGCATTAAGAAGGATTCCTGGTATAAGAGAAGTTTGTCTGGAGCCTCTACAACCTTTGACTCATGCTTGAGTCATGTCCAGGTCTGTCCTCTAACCTCATATTCACTCAACTCTGCATGATTATGGATTTCAGATGCCACTGAGTGCTGCAAAGAACATGAACATCTCTGTCCTAAACTCTTGGCCATAAACCCTGGGAACCCAGCATCCTGCATCACTTCCTCCTCTCTGTCTTCCACCTTGGAGGATACACCATTGCAATTGGGCTGACTTGATTAGGAATATATATATATTATGAATGTGGGTTCTTCTGTAAGAAAGCCTCAGGTTATCTCACACAGGATCTTCTTTACAGAGATTTAATTTCTACTAAGACATTGAAGTACAGAAACCTTTCTTTTGCTGATGTGTGAGTGGCAGGCTGCTCAGTATAACAAAGCATCCTCAGGTCCTTGACAAAGAGCTTTCTGAGGCTGAAGGTTTGAATTAGTTCACAGCAGTTGGCTAGGAGCCCAGAAGATGGGATCTTCACCTAAATGCCAAAACTCTCAAATGCTAGAAACTCTCAAAGACAGTGCAAATAAGCTAACTTATTGAGGCAGGAGGAAAAAAAAACCATTAAAGCTAACTGGCTCCCAGGAAATATCCTCATAGACCCAACCACAGGAATGCCTTATATGAACCAAGATGATGATCAAGATTAACCATCACAGTTTCAAGATGTGTCATTTGAGATATAGACTTGATACTTAAGTGAAATACAAGGTTGGAACTTGGGTTCAGTCCTAGAAACTTGAGTCTCTAGGATAAGTTTGGCATCCTTATCCCCATTTTTATCATGGAGGGTGATGACTTAGGCTAACCCCAGGATTTAAAGGAGGGACTTTAAAAATAGATATTTAAAAACTTTATTCAAAACTTTTTTTGTCTTTTCGAGACAGGGTCTCCCTGTAGCCCCAGCTGTCCTGGAACTCACTCTGTAGACCAGGCTAGCCTCGAACTCACAAAGACCGCCTGCCTCTGCCTCCCAAGTGCTAGGATTAAAGGTGTACACCACCACGCCTGGCCTTATTCAAAACATTTTTATTGGTGTACATAGTGTTGAGTTTCATAAATGCAGTTTCTCTCAAATACATCATATACTTTGACCATTTTCACCCCACATCCCTTTCCTTTGGTCTCTTTTCTCTCCTGCTTGCCTCCCCCTGCCCCCCATGCCTAGTCTCTTTTCTGCTTTAATACATATTTTATGTGTCTATAGAATTCTTGGATGTACAGATAAGGGAACACATGTGATACTTGTCATGATGAGTTTGACTTATTTTGTTTAACATGCTGTATTCTAGCCTCACCTATTTTCAGAAAATGGCATAATTTTGTCTTCTTCAGGGCTTAGTGTAGCTACTTTTTGTATATTACCACATTTTCTTTATTCATTCATCTGTTGATGGACATCTGGGCTGATTTTATAACTTAGCTGTTGTGAATAGTGTTATGATAACACTATTCACAACAGCTAAGGTGTCTCTGAGTACGCTGAATTTGGTGTCTTTTGGGTACACACTCAGGAGTGGTATTGCTGGCTCATGGAGTAGTTCTATTTCCAGTTTGGTAAGGAACTCTCATACTGATTTCTGTGGTGGTTGGGCCAATTTGCATTGACAGCAGTAGTGAATAAAAGTTACCATTTCCTTATTCTTGCCAGCATTTATTGTCTCTTTTATGGATAACCACTCTAGCTGAGGTGAGATGAAATTTCAATCTGATTTTGATCTTCAATCCTTGGCGGTTAAGGACTTGGACATTAAAATGCCGTTCTGTTGATATTATATTTGCATTCCGCATCTGACCCAAGTATTTACATCTGGCTAGTCTTTGGATGACTTTCTTTTCAGTAAGGATTCTGGGCCTCTTTTTACAAATAGGCATCCTTCTCTCTCATCCTCTGTCTACAAATAGGCATCTTTCTCTCTCATCCTCTATCACCTTTCTTAATAACTTCGTCTCCTTGCCTAGCTTTTCCCGACCCACACAAGCCAAACTTTGTACAATCAATCCATCAACTTAGACTTATGGAAAGCCTCAGCTGTTTTGCTTGTAGCAAACCCTTCAAGCTTTCACGTTTCACCATGGTCACCTCTTGGATAGAGAAACCCCAAGGGAGACCCCAGAGAACCCTCCTTGTCATGGTGTTTTCTCTTCTGGCTGTTTGTCTCTCTGCATCTGTCTGTCTGACACTCTCCCCCCTTGGTCTCTCCCTGTCTCTGCCTCTCTCCTCCTCTTCCCCCTCCCTTTCCTCCCTCTCCCCCTCTCCCTCCCCCTTCCTTCCTCTTAGACAAGATATCACTATGTAGCTTAGGACAACCTGAAATTTGTAATCCTCCTGCCTCTACCTCCACAGAACTGGGATTAGTGGCCTGTGCCACCATGCTCAACCTGTACCTGATGCTTGACTTGTGGTTTTTTTTTTAACCAATTACATCCCAAGACAGAAGGTCTTCACAAATTTCTCTCTTACTCCCAAAGCAGAAACCATTGTATTTATCTAAGGATTCTATAATGACCAACTTAATTTTTAATCAAATTAGCCCATTGCATGAGAATTATCTTCCAAGAAACTTAGAAATCAGAGTTGGGGATTATCTGGTGATATCTGTCATTCATGTTACTCACTCTGTCTCAAGTGGTTTCTAAAATTTTGAAAGTTAGACTAGTCACTATATAAAGCTATGGTTCCTGGGCAGAGCAAGGTCTAGAGACATGTCTATTTGTTACAACTAGGGGAGGAGAACTCTAAGAAGCAAGCAGAGGCTGGAGATGCTGGTGAACAGCTACAATACACACAACAACTGCCTACAAGGAGCAGTCATCCGGCTCCGTTGAGGAAACAGGATCTGAAGCAAGTTTGGCTGAGGCCAATCCCAATCATGTGCTGTTTGTGACAGGAGCGATGTAGTCAGCAGTGTACTCAAGTCATATCTGGGGTGGCATGATGGTTTACTAATGTTCTTTCATTAGAGTAAGGAAAGAGAAAGGGCACTGGTTATTCCCAGCTCCAGGGAACCCAACACCCTTTTCTGGACTCTAAAGTCACCTGCACTCACGCACATATATACTCATATACAAACACACACATATGCGCATAGTTTTAAATAAATCTTAAAAATTTTTTTGTTTTTATTTTATGTATATACGTGTTTTTCCTGCATGTGTGCGAGTGTACCAACATTGTGACATGACTTTGGATGTCAGAAGATGGTGCCGGTTCCCCTGGAACTGCAGCGACAGTTGATAGCTGCCATATGCATGCTGGGAACCAAACCTGGGTCCTCTGCAAAAGTAGCAAGTGCTCTTAACCACTGAGCCATCTCTCCAGCCCTAAAAAAACTTTATAAAATAATTTAGATGTGATGCCTATGACCCACCTTTCTTAGAGCTATATGTCAGCTAAGTTGTAAAATAATATGATTAGACATTTAGACTGTGGATTTCTCCTATCTGTCTGGTATATTTTAAATGCCAGCTTCTGTATGCTTGGGAACATTTCCAGTGGGATGAGACTGGAACCCCTCAGGAAGCAGCACTTGCACAGCATCATAGGCTTCTAATGGCCACTGTTGCCTCTAAGGCTACTCCATTGTTACATATCCCCCTGAAAAGATATGTTGATGCCCTAACTTCCACTTTATAGAGTGAAAATGGAGGCTTTATGGAGACAGTCAAATGAAAATGGAGTTGTAAGAATGGGCCCTAGCCTAGTATGACTGGTGCCCTTATAAAACAGGGAAATTTGGAGGCAGACATCACGGGGAGATAAAGGCAGATGCAGAACGAAGCTAAGGAACACCGAAGCCTGCAGGAAAGCAAGCAGGAGCTAGGGAAGAGTCATGGGAGGGATGCTCCCTCACAGACTGCAGAAGGAGCCAACCCTGCTGACAACTTGATTTTGGACTTGGAGTTTTCAGAACTGTGAAGAAATACATTCTTGTTGTTTGAATCATCCTGTTTGGGAGACTTGATGATGGCAAGCCTACGAACCAAAACTATGGAGATTCTGACAGTGTCACCATCATCTGCATCCTTGAGCCCTCCCACCTGTGGCTCACAGAGACCTGGCCCTGAACTGTCTCCAAGGACCTCACAGCCATTGTTTCCACAGAGCTCCCACTAATGCTGGTCACAGTTCCTGAAGCAGTTCAGACCTCACTGCTGTGACTGGTGCCTTCTGCAAATGAGTCCCAGCCAAGGCCACAGGAATGCTGCCTTCACGGCTGTAATGAAACAGCTGACAAGAAGCGACTTCAGGGAGGGAAGGCTTATTTGGGCCGTGGTTTAAGGTGATAAAAGTCCATTATGGTTGGAGAGGAATGGCTTCACGTGGCTCCATGAAGCAGAGTGACAGCCAGGAGCTGGGCTGGACCCTGAAGGCCTGCCCCCCAGCAGTCTATTCCCTCCAGCAAGACTCTACCTCCCAGAGATCTCAACCTCCCAAACAATGGCACCCATGGCAAACATGAGCCTTGAGGGAACATTTTTACACACAAATCATAACTAAGCCATACCACAATTGCTTCAAGGTGTCTGTTGGTACCCGGATGCCCTCCCATACCTCATACCTGCCAGCATTGCCCCCGCCCCTGCCAGCTTCTCCTGCTCGTTGGTTGAGAAGCTGTCACTGTGAAAGCCACCTCTTGTGGTGTCCTCATGTCATTGTGCCGGATCCTCTTGAGAACTTCATTATCACCTAAAGTCCCACAGATTAAGAGCTCATGCAGCCATATTCTCCTTTCTTGAAAACTCTCCATATTGCCAACTAGAGTTGCATCTGTAGTCACAGTTTTATTTACCATAAATTATGTGTTAATCACTTAATGTATATTATTTAATTGTTACAAAAAACTCACCAAAAAGAATAATCATTCCTACTTGCTGATGAAGGAGCAGGAGATAAGAGTACTTAATTAACAGTCATACAACACACAGGCTGGGGGTTAAAATTCAAACTGGAGTTTGGCTGACTCTGGTACCTAGCCTCTTCCCAGTTCAGGACGTTAACACTCTTGTAGCTACCTGTACAGGAAGCTATAGTGAGATAACCACAGTGTTTCTCTTTGCAGTGTCTCTGGGGTGGTTGGTCCGCTCACATGTCCTTGCTAGGCAGAGGGCTGAACACCCTGTCTTGGCATCCAGACAAGGCAGAAACCTACTGAAGGCTTGCAGGGGTCTTATCAATAAATTCTTCTCCATCTTAGATTCTGACAATTCCAGGTATAGATACAAAAAGGCAAATGACACTTCATGTATCAGAATATGGGCCAAGATACAAGGCTGCAGTGGTCCCACTGGGGAATTGACTTGGACTTGGTAGAGTGAAACTTGCTGCTCCCTGCTTTTGCCTCAGATTTGACTTGTCTCTTCTGGGAGAAAGGCTCACTATGTGGTGAATCCCAGACCCTCTTATTCTTTTGGCTGCCTGAAGTAAGCTAAATTCCATATCTTCTCTAACATAGGAGATAGAATACTACAGAAAGTAAGATGGTCAGGGTGAGAGATCACATAAGAGATGGAGTCAAGATCTATAGGCTACTTAGACCTATGTATATCTACATCTACATCTATATCTATATATCTACATATATATCTGTATAGGGACTGAGGGTAAGGGGGAATGGAGAGTTAGTTTTTAATGGGTTACAGAATTTTTATGGGATTATGAAAGTTCTGGAACTGGTCACTAGTAATGGTTCCAGAGCATTGTGAAAATACTGTCACTGAATTGTCACTTAAAATGGTGTGTTTAGCAGGGCTAGGTGGTGCATACCTTTAATCCCTGCACGCGGGAGGCGGAAACAGACAGATCTCTGTGAGATTGAGGCCAACCTGGTAGTGAATTCCAGGCTAGCTGGGGCTACACCTGTTTCAAAAAGGCAAAAAAGTAAAGCATGTTTATATTAGGTACATGTCATCACAATTTTTAAAAATCTCCCTTTATAAAAAAGGGATGCACTTCGTTGCCAGCACACGCAAGCCGAAAGTGGAGGCGGGTACACAGAACCAGTGTGGGAAAGCAAGAAGGTCCCGAGCAACGCTGTCCCTGTGATTGTGGACCTGTGGAAATCAGGATGTCCTCCAGTCACACAGCAGATGAGCGACCCTTCTTCCCACATGGAAGACCAAAGAGGACAAGGAACTGGTGGTATTCACCAACTGAGCGGTGTCCTTTTGGGACTTGTCCTTACCTCGAAACAAGACAAGAGAATCACAGCACGAATAGTGGTTTATCCTGGGGATGGTTCACAGATGATCGAGTAGGGGTTTGAATGGGGTAGGAAGCATCTAGTTTGGAAGTAGCGAGCTCCCAGCAGATCGTAGCCTTCCGTGCTGAGGCTCTGGGGCCATGGACGAGACCATTTTGTCAGAATCTGCCTGCTCTTTACGGTGCTGGTCTAGATAAGTGACCTTCACGTTGGTTTTATTTGCAGACCCCTTTTCAAATAATTAATAAATGGAAACCCGATAAAAACAGAATTCCTTTTTAGGAGTTGGTATAGACACATCTGATGTATGTCAAAACATTAGGAAAACCTGAATCTATCTGGGGACCGTTCCGGTGTCAAAGTCAGCCGTAGAATGTCTCAGCAAGGAGGATGACTGAGTGCCTCTTTCATATCGGTTTAAAGACTGTACCATACTTGAAGCTTTAATTCTCCTTTCTTTTCTGATTGCTTGTTGCTTACCAAAGACTGAGAATTATAATGGTTATTCAAGCTGCCTGGACTTGGAAGTAAGAATTATCATTAAGGTTTGCTTTGTTTTTGAAATTGGAGAAGGGTGAGCTGACTGCACAATGTGGAAGGAATTATACCTGTGTAAATCTTTCCACCTTTTGTTTATTTGAATTGAATTTATATTACATACTGGTAAGCTCACGTCATTACCAGTGAGGGTGGTCTCTAAGCTTCTGACCAGAGTCTCTCTAGTTTTCCTTGCCACACTCTGGGAGATTAAAATATGTCAGCAGATGCTCACGGCACTATGTCTGGTGAAAGGGCCTGACATAGATTTATAATTGAGTCATCCTAGGAGTGGACATTGAGCTCAAATACAGAGGAAGAAGGGTCCCTCCTATTCCCTTGTCTTCTAGGAAACATTTTTTTATTGCCACCATTAAATGTCAATTCAGGTCCCTTCTAGCTTTAATATTCTACAATAGTGCTGTTAAGGAGAATAATCAGATTTTATAGGATCAAAGTTGAGACAAAAAGCAAAATATATGCTTAAATATTAGAGTTGGAATAAATATTATTTATAATGTCAAATGCAATTAGAAGAATAAAGTAAGAATAAAATGCCCCACAGAAAATCAGACTTTTCATGTTTTCTACCCTTCTGTGCCTTCCACATCTTTTGTTCTAGGAACCCAACTGCTGTGTTGAGACTAAAATGTTCAAATATTCTGCTAAATGAAGCCACAGCTGCTGTGTCAGAAACATCACATTAAAAACGTGTTCCAAGACCATTTGGCAATGTTCTGAGGCTGACTTTCATTTCATGAGCTACAAACCAGATCTGGGCACCATGAGGACTTTGAACAATCCACATAGTCCTTGAAAGGAGGCTGGGGGAGGGTGTGATGGGGCCTGCTGTAGCTGAGCAACGCGGAATAGAGAAAGGAGAATGAAAATAGCACTTTTTAATTCAACTCCTTGCTTTTTTTCATGTTTCAAAGTTGTTCACATGATTCAAAAATTCTAAAGCGCAGAGGAAAAGACATGGACGCCTCCCTTCCCTCCCACTCTCTCGTCCTTGCAGTCGCTCAGCAAGCAGCAGCGCGACCGCTCTCCTGGGCCGACCTGCGGGTGGTTTTTGTTCATGTCTCTACCTATAGGAATAACTGTACTTACTGTAAGTGATATCTCAGGGTAGTTTAAATTGTGTATTTCTTATCATGAATGGAATTGATTATGCTTTCTGATATTCTAAGAAACACGTTAAGCTGAGTGTGGTGTGCACACCTTTAATCTCAGTGCTGGGGCGGGGGGGGGGGCAAAGGCAGGTGGACCTCCAGCCTGGTCTACATAGTGAGTTTCAGGCCAGCCTATCTCGAAAAGCAATTACTTTTCCTGTGGAATGGTCAGCTTCTTAGCTCTTTCTTCTTTTACTAATCAGCGGGAGCTCCTTTAACCCAGGGAACAGACTCTGTCTCTGTGATATGAATTGTAGAATTTCCCTCCTTTGTTAGCTTCTGTTGGCTTTGAGTTGTTCTGTGTGTTACCATCTATTATTTGTTCGTTTGTTTGTTTGTTTATTTTGGTATTTTTGGGACAGGGTCTCCCTGTAGTCCCAGCTGGCCTGGAGCTCCCTATGGAGCTCCCTATGTAGACCAGGCTGGTCTTGAACTCACAGAGATACTCCTGCCTCTGCCTCCCCAGTGCTGGGATTAAAGGCGAGTGCCACCACGCCTGGCTCATCTATTTTTTTATAATCAGATTTCTCTTTCTTTCCTGAATTCTGGATGTTAGGCCTTCCCACACTGCAGTTACACAACCATTCTTCAGTCAGTTCCCCAGTACTTTCAGAATACCAGTTTGATACTCAGATCTTTTCTCTGTTGGAACTTATTTTGGTTGTTGTGATTTCTATTGCTACCATTTCCAATTTGGTCTTGAGATATTCTCTCTCTCTCTCTCTCTCGCTCTCTCTCTCTCTCTTTCTCTCTCTCTTTCTCTCTTTCATTTCTTGAAGCCTAAGCTAAGAAAGCATAGTCTAGCAGAGCCCCACTAAATAAGTGAAGCTTGGATGTGTCAGGTCAGACACAGTGAAAAGATAAAACCAACCAAAAGGCATAAAGTGGTAGGATTAATTAATTAATTAATTAATTTTTGCTCACAGGTCTCAAGGAGACGAGGGATGCTGACAAGAAGCTTGACAGGAGGGACAGCAGGAGACTACATACTATTTTTTTCTTCCACTTATATGTGAATTCACTAAGATGGAAAAAAAAATAGCATATGGTCCCCATCTGGCATTGAAGGTTTGGAGGATTCTTGGAGAGACATGAGTCTTCAGTCCATATTGGAGGGTTAAAAAGCTGTGTCTTTGAAGAGTGGCAAAAGCAGTGGCAGCCACAGAGTTGATGCACTTGCCAGTAAGAATTGAAGACAGGTCAAACAACAGTGCTCTCTCTTTTTTTCTTTTGTCTTTTTACTAAGATCTCAAGTTTTATATCTGAAGTACAATTTCCCTGGTCTTACTGATTATTTATTTCTGGTTTTACTTTCCTTTTGGATGCTTAAGGCTACACAGCCCAGATTAACCAAGGTTTTTGTTTTCTTGAGGTCAGTTGAGGATTTGGTCCTCAGGGGTCTCTCGGGGTTTACTGGACACTGGCTAAAGTCCCATTAGTGGATCTCCATGACCTCCCTGAACAGGAAGACTGGTGACCCACATTTGCAGGACATTTCAAGAGATGCCCCCATGCATAGTCCCCTGAGACTCGGTTGGCCTCTGAGGGCAAGGAACAAAGTTATCTCTTAGGTCCCTTGGCCATTGGTATGGGCGTTAAGTATGGTCGTTAAGCACCCAGAGAGACTAAGTTACACCAGCCTGATACATTGCACCTATATTAAGATTGTATCTTTTGAAAACAAACTGTATGTTATTTCCATATTATATTTCTTGATTTACATTTTTCCATTTTAATTTTATATTATTCTAAAAAATGCATAGATACCCTCTATCATATACCAAAAATCCAAGGTCTGAAAATAAATGGTAGGTTAGTTCTACAACCTGTCTAGGGATTCACAATATAAGAGCACCAGCTTGTATACTAAGCAGATAGGGGGATTTCGGCCTCATTAGAGTATAGACCGCCATTGTTGGACTCCCTGGGCTATATCATGGAGGCCAGTGCAGGGGGATCAAGACAGGACATGCGCTTAATGGACTTCATTTGGGGGACTATGGGAGGGAAAGACCCCAGGGTGAAACACAAGGGCAGGATTTATGGATGTTTGGGCTTGCTGAGGAGGAACCTCTGAACACTTCCTTAAGGAAAACATGACATCTTTTAGAAAAAAAAAATCCTCCAATTCAGGTGAGATGGGTAAGTATGTATGTATATATTTGTGTATATATAACTATGCATATATGTGTGTGTATACTGTAGCAATACAAGTTGGAGATAACAACAACAAAAGAACTGAAAGAAAAAACTCTGGAAGGACTCAGAAAAAGCTGCAAGGCATTTATGGTAGAGTGCAGGGACTCAGATGGGGTGGGGGGCATGGAAAGGGAAGTGACTAAATTTGATTGAAAAATGATGTAAGATTTATGGGAAAAGTTTAATAACAATAAAAAAAGAAAAAATAGCATATGGTATGGCACGCTTCAGTTCATCCATCCACCCATCCACCCATCAATCCATCCCTCCATCCACCCATCCACCCATCCATCCATCCATCCATCCACCCATCCACCCATCAATCCATTCACTTATTCAGCATTTACTCAGTCCCTACTATGCGCTGGGGCCCTGGCAAATTCCCTTTCCTGAGTAAGGGCGAGGAGATCCATGCTGTTAAGCCCCGAGGCCCCTCTCTTGCCTCATTATTACCTTCTGATGTTCATTTTGATGTGCATGTTTCTAAGAGAGACCCTCTTCTGACCTCTGCGGCATTGCACGACACGGGTGCACAAACTTGCATGCAGACAGTACATTCATACACATACAGAAATAAATAAATGCCGGGCGTGGTGGTGCACACCTTTAATCCTAGCACTTGGGAGGCAGAGGCACGCGGATCTCTGTGAGTTTGAGGCCAGCCTGGTCTACAGAGTGAGTTCAAGGACAGCCAGAGCTACAGGGAGACCCTGTCTCAAAAAGACCAAAAAAAAAAAAAAATGTTTCGAAGAGCAATTGCCCTAAAGACTGTCTTGTTCTGTGTGGGAAAATCATAATCCTGGGCCTCTGGCAGCAGTGCTTGTATTCTTGAAAATGACTCTGACATAACGATCTGACTCCAGGAAGAATAAAGCAGCAGGAAAAAGAAAATCCTGCAGGTGGTAGGGGCTCAATTTAAAACACAGCTGTGTCAGTGGTGTAATTTACCAGTAAAAGAAGGCACATAGGTAACGTCGAAAGAGTCTAGAAAAAGAGCAGAGGCGCCTATTTAAGTAAAAGACTAAATCATCTCTGGTAGTAGTCTTCCATTATGCAATCTCTTTGGAATAAGAACCAGGTAGAAGAAGAGAGGCAGCATCTGGCCAATGTCCAGCCTAGTCCTGGCTGGTGGACAGACCCAACCCCAAAACTCCTCTGGGCCCTGAGATGCTGGAATAAGAAGTTCTGTCACATACATCAGATCTTACAGTGGTCAGTCAACATGGACTAGGATGAACGGTTCTTCCTGGCTTTGATATGTCTTCTTGATATTAATTTACAATGTCCTCTTTAGAGTGTAAAAACTCAAAGATATATACAAAGTCCTGAGGAAGTCTCAGAAAGTAGGTCTGAGAGTCCTGCAAGGAATGCTACCAAGCATCTAGGTGCACTTTCAATTCCCAATGTGTGTTTGGAACTGTGTGTGACAGTCCATCCTCCAGGCACCTGTGATCTGCATTTTGCTAAGGACAAAGCAGAAGTCAGCATACCCAGCTGACTAGATTTGGTCAGTCTTCTCCTTTTCTTCTGTCTTCTCCCTTTCATTCAGCTATAGGCTCTGCTTTCCTCTGTGCACAACTAACAACATTTAAAAGACATGTCTTTTTGCTGTGGATTTCTAGATGATAAAAAGCTTCAAAACTACTAAGCTTAACCTTTGTTCTAGACTCACAACTGAGAGTCCAGGTACTTACACCAAATACCAGCAGCTCTTCGTCAGTTGTGGTGACCCTGGGCGTTTTTCCGGCGTCCTCGCTGGTGTCCATCAGATACTCAAAGTTTGGGGTAAGCAGTTCATTTTCCATGGTACTGTGCAACACTGACAAAAGATGAGATGGAGAAAGAGCCACAAGTGCAAAGGTCCTTAAAGGCCAAAGAGCCTTGGAGACCCCCTGTCCTAATGCTCGTCTGTGTTTTCAAAGTTCCCACAGAACCTTGCATTTCAGTGTATTTGGCCCACTCTATTCAGAAGTGACATAAGTGATCAGGAAAAGCCAAAAAGACTTAAAATGACCTGGGAAAAGCAAAGATTAACATCAGCATCAGAAACGTCTGGTTCCAAAGGCTGTGAAGATGGCTCGGGTGAGGAAGTCCTGCAGAAGCATGAGGACTGAGTGAATGTCCAGCACCCATGTAGAAAAGACAGGTGTGCTGGCACACACCTGTACTCCAGCACTAGGGAAGCAGAGGTCTCTGGCTGGCACCCAGTCTAGCTGAATGGGTGAGCTTCAGTTCAGTGAGGGACCCTGTTTCAGAAAACAAGGTTGAGTATTGACTTCAAGCCTCCGGTGCTCTCATGGGCACACACAAACACCCACACCTGCACACACACACACACACAAACACCCACACCTGCACACACACACACACACAAACACCCACACCTGCACACACACACACGCAAACACCCACACCTACACACACACACACAAACACCCACACCTGCACACACACACACACAAACACCCACACCTGCACACACATACACACACACACACAAACACCCACACCTGCACACACACACACACACAAACACCCACACCTGCGCGCACACACACACACACACACACATACACAAACACCCACACCTGCACACACCCACACACCCACAAATGCTGAACACTAGATATTCAAATGTTAATGTTATCAACTCACCCCTCCCATTTCCTCTCACCTGATGACCTGGTGTCTTTTTTTGTTCTGTTGGGTGTTTTTTTTTTTTTTAAAACAAAGTCTCCCTATAGCCACAACTGGCCTGGAACTCACTCTGTAGACCAGGCTGGCCTTGAACTCATGGAGATCTGCCTGTCCGTACCTCCTGAGTGCTGGGATTAAAGGTGTGTACCACTACACGTGGCATCGTCTGGCATTGTAATTGCCTTTCTTTGGTTTGGGGCTTCATTCTCTTTCAGACTCACTCTTTCATTTTGCCATCCAACTAATACTAGAACAAAAGGCTTCCTTCCTCACATTCTCAGAGAAAAGTCTAAGGATTGAGTCTGTTTGGCTCCAAACAGGTCATGTCCTCATTTCTAAACCAATCACATGATCACGCTTGTCTATGTCTGGGTTCCATTCCATCTCTAAGAGCTGAGGGTTGGAGTCAGCCCTATGTAGGCCCAGTGGAATTGGAGGGGTGGGGTGGTTTTTCATAAAAGAAGTGAGTTGCATTTCAGAGAGGCTCTAGACAGATGAGGGGTGACAAGCAGCCTCCAGAGCCATGATACTGTCCCTGCAGAAGACAGGGAAGCAAGCAGCTCTCCAGTTATTGAACACCTTCAAACACACTGCCATTGTGTTTTTTAGAACCTGTTTTACATACTGAGATTCTGGGTTAGACGTAATTTGAAGAAAGTTATTTATAATTTGCTGTAAAGCCAGACTATTTAGGAACCACAAATTTAGTTCAACTTCCTCGGTTGTGAACCGAGTCTCAGCTCTGTTATGTAGTTTTCCTCAGTCACATGGCTAGTTGGTGGAAAATTGTGATGCTCAATTTTATAGACCCTGCATCAGCCAATGCATTTTGAGCATCTATTGTGCCAGGTTCTGTTCAAGGCCCTGCATAGAAATATAGAGCTGAACTTCCCAGAGCACTCATATGATTCAGGGAAGTGCAGGGGGGAGCAACTCACGGCACTCACAATGATTCAGGAAATACAGGGGGAATAGCTCGTGACACAGTGATTTAGGGAACTTGTGAAAATGTACAGGACAAGAGTTCATGGGAAATTATATAGGGAAAATCTGTATTTTCTGAAAATGTTGACAGCAATATCTTAAGTTCCACATTCTCTTCCAAAAAATTGCTGTTCTTCCAAGTGTAGCAGTCTGTCTCCTGCTCCTTGAACCTGAGGCTTGTGAGGCCCAAACAAGTAGACTATGACACAGCCTTTGAAAGTAGATTAGAAAATGCAGTACATTTCCAATCTCTTCCTAGTCTTCCTTCTCTTCCTCTTCCTGTCCCTCTTCCTTCTCCTCCTCCTCTTCTTCTTCTTCTTCTTCTTCTTCTTCTTCTTCTTCTTCTTCTTCTCCCTCCTCCTCCTCCTCCTCCTCTTCTTCTTCTTCTTCTTCTTCTTCTTCTTCTTCTTCTTCTTCTTCTCCTTCTCCTTCTCCTTCTCCTTCTCCTTCTCCTTCTCCTTCTTCTTCTTCTCCTCCCTCCTCCTTCATTCTCCCTCTCTTTGATTTCTTCTCTCCTCCAATACATTTCTCATTCAGCCAGACACCAAGTCAGGGAGTGGACCTTCAGACTGGAGAAGCCCCTGGCTTAGAGTCTTTTGTTCCAGTCTCTAGTGCTGTATGGAGCAGAGCCAGTCCATCCACACTGTGTCCAAATTCTTGACCCAAGGAATATGTGAGCATCATAAACAGTTATTTATGCTACACAAACTTAGAGTAACTCTGTTTGGGTCCTCAAGATGTATAATAAATCATGATCACTAGACCCCAAACTGCCAGGATGTTTTACTTTGACCCAGATGGTCCCAGAACCATCTAGTCTCTTTGGCCTGACTGATCTCAGTATCACTTTCTTGAGATTAGGACAAGTGTAAGTGTATGACCCAAAGAGGGCTGTACAGAGTCCTTCCTGGATTGAAATGGACAATGAGAAAGACAGAGGGAGATGGAGGAAAGCAGAGAGAGAGAGAGAATATTTCTACAGTTAATAGGCTGAAGGAAAGCATATAATAATGAAAGAATTCCCAGCCACATGAGCTCCTCTTTTAGGCCCTGGGTTTCCCATGGCAATCTCCTCAAACATGTAAGCCACCCCAGGATTCCTCTCAACAACTGAGATCAATGATGTCTCTTCCTAGCATACTGGATTTCTATCCTTTTTCCTCCAAGAGCTCTGCCTAATTTAAAAGAGTTTGGAGGGGACATGGCACTTGAGCTGGGCCTGAGAAGATTGAGAGCACTGGCATCCGGACTGGGGCAGGGGCTTCAGGAGGAGGGATGGTAACATGGCGGTGGAGCAGCAGAGCTGCTTTACCACAGAGTCAGCAGTCACCTAGTCCTCAGTCCACGAACTGGCTGAACCCCTTATTCAGAGAACTTGGGCTTACCTTGAACCACAGTGTCCTATAAGTATCATAGCACCTGTCCTTGGTTAAACTTCAGTTGTCAACTTGACATGCCTGAAAAGATGGACCTTCAATTAAGGAATTTCCTCCATCAGATTTGTTGTGGCCATGTCTAAGGCATTTTCTTGAGAGTTGAGAGTTGTGGTTTATATAAGAAATCAGGCTGAGCATGAGTCAAAGGAGCAAGTCAATGAGCAGTGTTCTACCATGGTCTTCAGTTCCTGCCTCCAAGTTCCTGCTCTTGAGTTCCTCTCCTGACTTCCCTTAGTGATAGATCGTGACCTTGGAGTTGTAAGCTGCAATAAACCCTTTCCCCTACAAGTTGCTTTGGCTGTGTTTCATCCCAGCAAACTAGAACAGCACTGAAGACAGAGTTATTTTGAAGATTAGATGGTGTGAACCTATGTTCATACAGTACCTGGTACATGTTAAGTTAGCTGGTCACCACAGAGCAAGGAAACACTGGTGTGGATACGGAGCAGCACAGGAAGGAGCCTGGCTGAGCAAAGCTTAGAAAAGAGGTGGAGTTTGTGGAGAGTTTGGAAGGCCAGGCTGTGTTACTTGGGCAGGAAATTAGGTATTAGCAGAGATGATCAGAGAGGAGAATGAATGAGCCTCTCATTTTCGATGGCCGAAATTCCTTTTTTTTTTTCTTGGTCTTTTTGAGACAGGGTCTCCCTTTAGTCCTAGCTGGCCTGGAGCTCACTATGTAGACCAGGCTGGCCTTGAACTCACAGAGATCCACCTGCCTCTGCCTCCTAAGTGCTAGGATTAAAGGCGTTTGCCACTACGCCCAGCGATGGCAGAAATTCTATTTCAATATGGCAGCAGTGTAGCTTCTGGAGTATCCACATACATTTGGATGTGACTGTGAGAATGGTTTCCAAAGCACATGGAATGCTTGCTGTTCTCCACAGCTCCGAGGCTGTTGGTGCTCCCTTGCAGATTTGACCTGGCTGCATATTTCAGTTTCTGTTTTATTGCTGTGAAGAACTGACTCATACCCAAGCACTGATGAGCAGAGAGTTTGCTGAAGATATTTGTGGTAGACGATATCAATGCCTCTTACTCCCTACCCACCACCCCCTTTACTAGTGTGTGCGCTGTCCCCATCCCCTTGGCATCCAGCACTGTATCTGCAGTTCTTTAGAAGAGTTTCTCGGTCTGCTGGAACCACTCTCCCTCCAAAGCAGCCAGCCAAAAGTGCTTGGGAATTTCGTCCCTGCCTCATTCTCACCGTGAGCTTTGACCTTCAGGGCCTCAGAACACAAAGTCCATCTCCCTCACCTGGGATCTGCAGGATGAGCCTGGAGGAACTGCTGTGAGCTCACTCAGGCTTGACTCGTTCCTCTTCTCAGTCTGGGTTCTTCCATTCCCCTACTAGTCTCCCCTTGGGAGTGTCTCCTTACCAAACACAAATCCTGGTCTCTGGTCTGCTGGGAGACAGTTTTCTAGGGCAGCTGGAGGAGGAGTCTACCAATGTATGGATAACAAGGCAATCATACAGTAACAGGCTTTGAAACCCCCTACATCTGGCTCCACTGTTCTGCTGGGGTTTATGTCCCCATCTTTCTTCCCTTGCTCATAAAGCATGGCTCTATCGATTCATCGCCCCCTGGACTCTCCTCCCAGCTCCACGTTCTCACCCCTACATATGTCAGAACAGTTCTACCTTAGCAATTACCCTAATTTACTCTGGCACAAGTAACAGAACTCAAATCAGCAGAAATGTCTCTCCCTAGAAACAGCTCTAGAGGTCATAAGAATGTGACTGTCAGGTCTTAGCCTTTACTCTGAGTGGCTCCACCACATGTCACATACTGCACTCCCTGAATGGAATTATCTTAGCAGCCTGACTAATAACATTTCTCACTTTGCAGAACTGTACCCATCCATCCTTATCTCGGTCTGCTAATCTGAATAGAGTAATATAGACATTTTTTTCCTTGTCTGTCTGTGCAACCATTTCCTAAGTATTTGATGTCTCCACACCTAAGGAAGGATCAAAAGGTTATTGGGATGATTTGAAGGTTGAAAAGTCTTTTGGGGGTGGAAGAAAAACTTTGGCATTGGGAAAGTGGGATGGGCAGGAGGGGCCGGTGTGGAGCTTCCTGGAGTTCGTTTGGCCCCAGGCTCTGCAGCTCAGACCTGCATGGCTTTGCTCACCGTCAGCCCCATCTGCTTTCACTGCCCCAGAAGCTCTGCTCCCGAGACTGGCTCTCCCCCCTCCCTGCAGCACGTTCCCAAGGCTTTCATGGGAAGCTGCTGGCTGCCGGTGCAAACTAATGAGCATTTTTCTACACAAAGCCTCCGATGGAGATTACCAGGTAATTTATTTGCCTGCTAGTGCAGGGAGCACACACAGTTCCTGCTCGGAATGAACTAATTAAAAACTTCCCTACCATGTACAACTTCTATTGTGCTGGGGAAAAAAATGAACAGTACATCAGTAGCAATTTTTCAAAGAAAGGAAATGATAATGATTTCTAAACAAAAAATGGGAAAGATTGTAGAAGGCTTGTATCGCTTAAGTAGACAAAGGCAGGCTCTGTGAGCTTCAGTGTGTGAAGCAGAGCACTCGGGCTTTGTGGAGACTAGATCTGACCTCTGACCTCCAGCTCTGATGCAAGCCTGAGATCAACCCATATGAAGGCAAGGATCAACATTCCTAGTCGTAGAGAAGTACTGGGTGATTTCATTCTTAGGGGTGGTAAAACTCATATAACTTCAATAGCCCTAGCTTTTCAGGGTTCAGGAGTTGTTTTCCTTTAATAGGTGGTTTTCTATCATCTGCACCTACCAGCCTAGCCTCTCCCAGGTACCCTGGAGTCTTTCAAAATTCACATTGATTGTTGCTGGTCACCTTTACCTGATATTGGGCCTTCAACTTTACATTTCAAAAAGACTAGTTCAGGGCCAGCAAGGTGTTCCAGTGGGTAAAAGCACTTTCCAGCAAGTCTCAGGACCTGGGTTTGATCCCTGCCCTCACACAATGGAAAGCGAGAACCAACTCTTCAAATTGTCTTCCAACTTCCACACACATGCCATGACATGCACACACCTACACACATGCCATGCCATGCACACACCTACACACATGCTGTATTAGTCATTTTTCTGTTGCTGTGATAAAACACCATGACCAAGGAACTTATAAAAGGAAGAGTTTATTTGAGCTTACGATTGACGGTTCCAGGGAATTAGAGTCCATTGTGGCGGGAGGCATGGCGGCTGGAGCTGGAGCAGTAAGCCGAGGGTCACATCTCACAATGAGCACAGGAAGCAGAGAGAGGGCGACTGGAGACCACTAGGCTTGTTAAACTCACTAAGCCTGCCCCCAGTGACATACTTCCTCTAGCACGGCCACACCTTCTAAGACCTCCAAAAACAGTGCCACCAACTGGAGACAAATTTCTGAATACTTACAGCCTATGGGGGACACTCATTCAAACCACCACACATGCCATGCCATGCACACACCTACACACAAACACATAAGTAAGGTGTAATAACAAGAATGTATCAGGTGGATGATGTGGGAAGAGATTTTAGGGGCGGAAACAGGGGTGAGTGTCTACAGGAAGTAGTGTGCTACTGATTGCTGCTAAAGATGGGTGAACCCAAGGCTCAGAAGAGGGAAGACATGAAGCTCAGTCTTCCAGGGACTCTGTCCTTTGCTCCATTGGTGATGAGGAAGGCTTGGAGCATTTGGAAGGAGAGGGTGCTGCGGTAAGATTCATGTTTTAGGAAGAGCGCATAGGGAGGCTGTTAAACTAGAGGTGATGCTCCAACCAGAAAAAGAGTTCACATGGGAGGAGCTGAGCGAGGCTTGGTGGGGGCTGCGCTGATGACAGCGCAGAGCATGAGGATGCTGGGAGGCTTATTCAGTAGGAATAAGTTGTGTGGGGTGAAGGGAAAGGGGTCTGAGGGAACAGCAATGATTCTGACAGGCAGAGGGTGTTGTCACCAGCTGACGGAGTGTGCGTGCGTGTGTGTGCACGCACGTCTGTGTGTGCAGCTTATGGGTAGTGAGAGCAGGGGAGAAATGGGAAGGTGGGTGAGGAAGGTGTGGGTTTGGGTTGGGAATACTGGAAGTTTCCAGCCAGCCTTCTGCAGATTGCTGGTTAGTTGGTGAATGTATAATTCTGCTATCCAGCACAGAGGGAAAGATGATATAGCGGTCAAGTGCTAGTTATAATCACAAAGTGACCCTGTGCATCAGGGTGATGGAGAGAAGAGAACAGGGGCGAGAGTGGATTTTACCATCCTGGATTGTGTTACCTTCATCTTGGTCATTTTTTGGTGACATAATAGAAAGCTAATCTACCTGAAAACTGGATGTTTTTCCCAAGTATTGATGCTCAAATATTTCCGAAAGCATCGTGGTGAATTCTCATCTTGTTCAGTTTTACAGTAAGCACCATGAGAAGGGGGCAGCACCTCTGCTTTCATTTGCATCAGGGCGGTTAGTACCATTGAGTGCTGCTGACCTGGCGCTGCAGCAGAAGGTTAACAGAACAGCACATGCTTTAACCATAGCAACTAGGTTAGGGGCGGCTCCATCCACAGGACTACGGAGCTCTTAAGAAGAATGTTTATTCCCATGAATCCTTGCAACCCAGAAGCAACAATATCCCTTTATTTTGAGCAGTAGAAAAGGTGCTTTGGTACTTGGGAGAAATGAGTGTTGGTGGCAGTAAAGCACACATTTATTTCCTTAGAAGAATAAGGCACAAAATAAATAAATAAATAAATAAATAAATAAATAAATAAATAAATAAATAAATAAATAAAATAATAAGGCACAACCCCTCTGGAATTTTTTTTTTTACAAAGGCAAAGCCCACTCTTCCACATCTTTTTGTGCATTGGTCTAAAATTTTCCAAAGTCTCTGGTGTCCTGAAGAATGTACATTTTTGTATTTTAAGCTGTGGCCTAGAATTTATGCAGGCCCGTTTAGTACAAAACAGAACATTTCCACTTTCAGGAACTCAATGGCATGAAAATCTGAGCAGTGAGCTTGCTCCAGGACTGTCAAGATGAGAACATGGAGACGTCCTACTGTTGGTACTGCCGGGCCAGCTGGAGCCTCCCAGCCTCGGTGACACCTGGTCTGGCTGCCCACATCCGTGGCATTCTTTCATTTAATGAAGTTTTATTGGTAGAGGCTGGCAATGCCTAATGCCACATCTGATGGGGCTTAGCTGCCAGATGGAAATGTCCCTCAACAGAGAGCCGTCGCAATGGGCACTTCTTCAGATGAGAGGTGACACAGTGAAGCCACAGCGGCTTTCTGAAGCTTGGCACCACTTCTTACAGATAATGCTAGCCTGGTAGCGTGAAGCCAGCTTCCTTCTAGTTGTGTATGGTCCAGAGTGCCCAGGAGACGGTCAGAAACGCGGTTACACGTGCCATTCTGCCATGTCTCCTGGATGGGTTTCTAAGCACCCATGCCACTCCAGCCCTTGGAGGACGGGGTACAGACTCAACTTTTGGTTGAGATAAGCTTAGAGCTTCTCCAGTGCATTCCTTAGGCCAGCACTTCTTAACCTTGTGACTATTTGAACAAAAGTATTACATTATTACTTAAATATAGAAACATCAATGAAGTTTCTCCTTTTTCTGTGTCAATTAAGAGATTTAAAAATTATTTTATGCCAGGCGTGGTGGCGCATGCCTTTAATCCTAGCACTTGGGAGACAGAGGCAGGCAGATCTTTGTGAGTTCAAGGTCAGCCTGGCTATAGGGAGACCCTGTCTCGAAAAGACCAAAAAGAAAATATTTTATAATATTGTTCTCAGGTTCTGACAGATTTTTTTGAGTAGGAGATGGAAGGCTTTGATATTGTTAGTTCTTGTAGTAGAAACTGAGCACCAGTTACAACCTGGTCTCTCTGTGCCTTTGTTACAGATGTATAGCATACCTGACACCTGTCCTGCTTAGAACACTTGGTGGGCTAAGGACCAAACCTACTTCAACCTCTGTGTGTATCTGGATTCCAGTAGGGAACTCGCTGTCTTCCCAAGCAATTCGTTCTTTCATTCACACATTCTCTCCTACAACATGCCTTGTAATTTCCTGTTGGAACTGGTTTTGCCCATTCAGGTATATAGAGAAATTCCATGTCTCCTCCTGGGTGATAGTCTTCAGTCTCTTAGAAACCTTCCCTCCTCCCTCCCTCTCTTTCTTTCTTTCTTTCTTTCTTTCTTTCTTTCTTTCTTTCTTTTCCCTTCCCTTTCCCTCCCTTCCCCTCCCTTCCCTTCCCCTCCCTTCCCTTCCCTTCCCTTCCCCTCCCCTCCCCTCCCTTCCCTTCCCTTCCCCTCCCCTCCTTTTCCTTCCCTTCTTCTCTCCTTCCTTCTACGCTGGTAATCAAACCCAGGGCCATGCACATGGTAAGTAAGTGCTCTACCACTGAGCCTCAGCCTGACCCTAGGGGAGTGATTGCTTCCCTCATTTTGAACATTTTCTTAGGCAGGACTTTTCAGGTTCCCTGAAATGCTCCTTATGCGATGGCATTTTTAAATGCCCACCTCTTTGTCAGCTCTACCAAGTGTGTACATGTGGTTGGCAATATATTTCTTTTTGTTTGTTCTGTTTGTTTAGTTTTTTGAGACAAATTCTCACTGTGTAGCCTTGGCTGACCTGGTACTAGCTGTGTAGTCCAGGCTAGTCTTGAACTCACAGAGATCTACCAATATCTTTCTTAGTAAGTATTATCCTGGGTAGAACATTCCACCTCTCAGAAACCTATATTTTCTTATTTACTCAAGTAAAGGAGTAAGAAACAGAGTTGAATCTGACTACAAAAATGGGTTGTTTCTGTGATTTCACTTTGTGAAGAAGAGAATCACTAATGGGAATTGGGAGTTTAATTTTTTTTTATTAATTTTATTTATTTCTGTATGTGAATGAATGTACTGTCTGCATGCAAGTCTGTGCACCTGTGTCATGCAACACTGCGGAGGTCAGAAGAGGGGTGTCGGATTCCCCTGGAACTGGAGTTCTCCTGGAATTGGAGTTTCAGATGGTTCTCGGCCACCATGTATGCTGGGGATCGAACCCGGGTCCTCTGCAAGAGCGAGCGGTTGGCACTCTAAACCGCTAGGCCATCTCTCCAGCCCGTGGGAGTTGGGAGTTTAATATCTCCAACTCTCACATCCATCCTCCAGAGGTGCATTTCCAACTGTATTAGTCAACTTTGTGTGACTATAATGAAATAGCCAAGGCAGCTGGGCATTACTTCTTACAGAGAGAGGTTTATGTCAGCCCACTGTTCCAGAGATTCCAGCTCCCAGATGAAGCAGCCCACCAACTTGGGGCCTCTAGTGAGTATGGTCTATGGCTTCCATCCTGATCTTGGAAGCAGACATGTAGAGGAAGGGATCAGCGTTTCACAATCCCCTTCAGGGCACGGCCCCCCTGACCAAAGGCCATCCCAGCAGGCCCTGTTTCTCAAAGGTCCTACTGCCTTCAACAGTGCTTCCCTGAGGACCAAGCTGTTGACTCACCCACCTGTAGGGACACTATCCGACCTTTGCCCACCCTCATCCCTGTCCTCCAGGCCATGGGGAATGCCCGAGCAATAGATATGTAATCTTTAATCTGCACCCAGTCAGAAGTTTAGTTTCTCTAAATCACAGATTTGAAATCCTGGAACTCCAGATCCCACTTGTGATAACATGCCATTTTTCTCAGAGTGCAGGCGCTGTCCCTTAAGTGGACTTTTGAAAGTGCGTATCAGCCTTTTAAACTGTCACAGCAATGACACGCAGGTGTCACTGGTGTTAGAGCCATGTATGTAACATTTTGTGATGTTCGGCATAGCTCTATAGATTGACTGGTTTACCAGTCAGCTAACTCCATTCCCATGGCTCGTTGGCAGGCTCTTGGCTGGGTACATGACTGTGTCTCAGTCAGTCACCTTTGAACCCTTCCAGTGCCATCCCAGCACTAGACACTAGTGCAGCATCAGTGTCCACCCCAAAGTACTGGAAGCACCAGGAAAATGAAATAAAACACATATGGAAGAAGTCTGTTGTTCTGTTACCTAATGAAGGTTTACAAAGTTTTCCTGACTGTCTCCTCCTGAAATCTTGGTCTGAGATCAGTGTGCAGGCAAGGGCCTGTGCATCCAGCTTGGTTTTAGCATTTGTCCCCATTCTAGCTTTGAACCAAAGGGATCAGTTATTGCTATTGTGTTCCTGATTGTCTCCCTGAGGAGACCGTGTTCCTGCAGTAAAAACCTTTTCAACTCCATCACTTGCCCTCAGTGCACAGAGCAGGTGCTGGACTGTTTGCATGAGCTCCTTCTCCCTTCTCTGCCCTCTCAAAGACTGCCTTTCCTGCTGTGGGCTTGCAAGCCAGCTGAATCCGCAGGAAACTGTATCCCAGTGTCCCCAGGGGCCTCTCAGGGGCTTACAGTGCATCCTTAATTATCATTCATAGAACAACCACTGAGCACCTACGGTGTATAGAGCATTTTCTCTGGGGACTCATATTCTTGTGGCGCTCATTGACAAGCAAATAAGTAATAATAAACACCTGTTAAGCACGAGGATGCAGAAACGGGGGCTGTACAGGAGTAAACATGGAGTTCCAAGACTGGTGGCAGGCAGAGAAACCTGGAAAGACTGCAGATGCTGATGCGGAGGCCGACAACGATGCTGATGCTGATGTCTACAGGCTAAATAGGAGGTGGCCAGGCAACAAACATGGAAAAGAGCCTCCAGCCAACAAGAACGGGCAGAGCCAGGAGGTGAGTGGGGCTGGCGATCAAGAGTGTTTGGGGAACTGACTGTGGTGCAGCTCAGTGCAGAGCTTGGCGAGGACGCTGGATCGCGGCTTCCGTGACTTCACTGAGATGAAGCTTGCTGGAGTCCTGCTCGTTTTCCGTGTCAGTGATGAGCTTCCGTTGAGCTTCTGCGGAGCGATGCCAATCCTCATGGGCTGTACGGACTGGGCCATAAAGCAAAGACTCAGATGCCTGATGATTATGACTATCTCAAAAATGATTCTGGGTGTTTTGTAGGGGAAAAAAAAAAAGCCTCCCAGGATTTGGAAGAAGTAAGGTCCGGATGGGAAGAAGTAAAGTCTGGGAAGGGCTAGAAGCCGCACAGGGCCCGGCTTGAGGATGGGGTAAGTTTGCCTCTGGATCGCTCGTTGAACGACAGGTATTATTTCCACTCTCAAAGGCTTTAGAAACCTTCCAAGAGTGTGGTAGTCAGAAAAGGGCTTGGCAACCCATGAAGCCATGTAATGATGCACTTGACATGTAGTGATGCACCTGACAGCAAATCCAGCTGCCACTCTTTGATGTGTCATTTCTCCTTCCTACACGTGGGGGCTCCATTCCTAAATTCTGTTAAGGCAGAAATAAAGTTTCTGGTTAGGCTTTTAAATCTTCCTACCTTTAAATCTTTCTTCCTTACGGCAGAGGACTGTAGCAGAGCCCCTGGGCCTCCTGTCAGAACCAGAAGTAGCTTGCCATATGCTCATCTTTCTTGAAGGTTCATGTTTTATCTTTCAGTTTTGTGCAAATTTGTGTTGTCCCATAATAATCCATGCTTACAGCTGGGTGTGGTGGAGCACGCCTTTAGTCCTAGCACTTGGGTGGCAGAGGCAGGCAGATCTTTGTGAGTTCAAGGCCAGCCTGGCGTACAGAGTGAATTCCAGGACAGCTGGGGCTACAGGGAGACCCTGTCTCCAAAAGACCAAATAATGATAATAATAATAATAATAATAATAATAATAATCCATGCTTACTTAATTAAAAAAAGTTTTAAATTATTTTCCATTGAGTAAACTTTTCACTTCAGGAGTACAAGCTGTATTAAACCACAAAATTTCTAATGATTCTGGCTATGCTGGCTTGAACAGTCCCTGCTTTGAGAAACACAGGCTTAGAGTTTGTGACTCTGGGTTACTCATACGTCTGGGCAGATCCTGTCCCTTTTCCAAGCCTCAATTTATTCTTCTAAAATATGCGAGCAATGAAACCTTTATGTCAGAGCTAATGTGGGGATTCAGTGAGATGATCTACATGTAAAGTGGCTGGGCCATCGCAGGCACTTGGAAGTGCCAGCAGCTATCCTGTTGCTATGAAGATCTCTGTCAGCTTTGCTGTTACTGAATTCTGTGATTCTGACTCAGTTGATAGAGAAGGTGACCCCATGGGACATTTGCTACCAGAGGGGATTTGAGGAAGAACAGTCCATGTCACTACCGGGTGACACGCTGGTGACATTAGCAAATAGGAAACAAGCGTCGCAAGGCAGGGAGACATGGTGTGGTTGCAGGGATTATGGGATGGATTCTGCACTCCCACCTCTAGGTTTTCTGAAATGTGAAATTTGGCAACAACATGATGTTCACAGTGTCCCCTCTATTGGGCCCTCTTGTCATATAGCAGCTGTAGTGAGTCACTGCAGAGGAAAAGCCACTGAGAGAAAATCAGAGCGGCTTTGTGTGTGGAGGTGCTAACTGCCATCCTCTCTTCTGGTCTCACCTCAGCCCTGGCTGAAAAGAACCAGGCCACAGTCGTTGCCTAAACTGAGACAGCCGGGTGTATAAGAGTGGGCTTGGGAACTTCTGCATTAAATGCCAAAGTGACAAATGAAATGGCCGATCACGGTTAAACAGAAAGTGTTACATATGATTCCGAACATAGTTTTTAAAAATTAACCTTAGTTTTAACTATGCAATTACTTTCTGGAGGAAATCCTTCTTATCTTAAATCAGCAGGAAGGTGGTGCCGATCCCACCTGGATTGTTTTGCACGAGGATATCTGAGCTCAGGGGTCAGATCAGAAGGCTGAAGGGGGCTTGGGCATGCATGACTTTGCAGAAACCTCCAGAGGTTTGGAGATTCCTGTTTGACTATCTGGAAAGAGTTTTTTTTTTTTACTTCTGCTTAGGAGCATTTCTGTTCAATAATAAGATCATGTCCTTCTCACCTCACATCTAGGGCCCCCTCTTCACCCGGGACACCTCTGTGCTAAGGAGCCCGAAAAGGCAGGATTCAGAAGAACTCAATGCCATGTGTCTCCAAAGTTCAAAACTCGAAGAACACAAATCTATACCCTTCCTTCATTTTCCCTTTCCAAATGAGTGTCTGAATCTCTTTTTAATATATATTTTATTTTTTAAACTTTAAAAAAAATTTTTATGTGTATGAGTATACTATCTGCATGTAGGTCACCTGTGTCCTGCAATGCCACGGAGGTCAGAAGAGGGCATCAGATTCCCCTGGAACTAGAGTTAAAGATGGTTCTTAGCCGCCATGTGGGTGCTGGGAATCGAACCTGGGTCCTCTGCAAGAGTAGTCAGTGTTCTTAACTGCTGAGCCATCTCTCCAGCCCCATCTTTTTAACATATATTTTAATCTCTGATTACTGTTATTACTCTGGTTTCCAGAATGCTGCCTTGAGTTATTTTCTAAAGCAACATGTTTGTTTACTTCTGAATTTAAGGGCCTCTTTCCTCTGTGGATCCCAAGACAATTTCTGGAAAGTAGAAAGGGATTTTAGGTAATGTTCAATATAAAAAGAGAACTGCAATAAAGTAGTGTTGTGTACTGCACTGAGGTAAAGCACACATCCAACTTCAGCCTGGTACAACTCTCATTTTTTCCTACATTGGATAAATGAAAAGCCTGTGTCTCAGAACTGTCTGGAGCAATGACTTTGTTTCTATCACAACTCACATTGAATAACAACTCCAACACATTTGATGAGTGAAAGAAAGAAGGCATGACTGAGGACAGCATCACTCTGCATGCTACATGACTCAGTCTGCGCCAGGGAAAACACTCAGCCATCTCTGGAGAATAGCCAGCTGGGAAAGTTGGAGTTAACCTCAGTGTGCGGCCGAGGGGACTTTGCCTCTGGGCCCCGGGAGGGAAGAGTGCCACTCTTGGTGGAAAAGAAAGACCGTGGCATCCAGGGAATCACACCCAGCAGTCTTGACTCCTCTGAGATGTTGGCATTCTCTGTTCCAGTTAGGGAAACAAATAGGCAAACTGCCCCAGCACAGTTCTGGAAAGACCCACCCTGAGTCTGTGGCAGAATTCTTGGCAGGCTGGTGCCCACACACAGGCCAGGGAGGCCCCCTCTCCCTCTCCTTCCCCCCTCCCTCCTCCTCCCTCAAGGGTGCTGAGTGGGGCTGATCATCCTGCAGGTTCTGCCTTCTATGTGCTATCCACAGCATGCGCGTGCCCACAGTGCTGTGTACACGAAGACTTCCCCCTTTCTTTGGTGATTGTTTAGAACACGGTGTGCGCCTTGAAGAAAGGAGAGCAGATAAGCTGGGTCTCCCTGCCAAAGGCTGGCTGGCCACCTGGCATGAGCCCCTGCCCACAGGAGAGCGGCAGTTAATGAGACCCCCTGACTGGGATCAGTGGTTCACACTAATCGAAACCATCATGTAAATTTGTTCCTCTTGCATATATTAGAACACTGCCCATTGGGAGGCTTCTCTGTGGAGATGGACAACAAAGAAGCAGTTGACCTGGGAAACTCAGGACTAGAAGAAAAGGACTCAACTGTTCGGTCCACAATGACTGGAGCACTAACCCCTGTGGGGCAGAGTCGTCTTGTCTCACTGGCCCCCCTGTGCACACACACACACACACACACACACACACACACACACTACCCAGTTCTCGGGACCTGGTAAGGAGTCACTGTCTAATTCTAATCTCTTGCTAGACTTCTGTCTCATAATGCTCCCTCAAGACCCTCCATTTCTCCTAACACTGGCTTCCTCAGACAGGAAATAATTCAATCATTCACGCATCTGAATGTACTACCTGCAGTTCTTGAGGTTATGTCCATGCCCCTTTTGATTGGAGTTTGGCTGATTACAGACACTATTTCTGACCAACCTTCCTACCGATGTTATCCTTTTCCAAGTCAGAGAACACTTGCAGTGAGCATGCCATCGCATGCTCCCTGTCTCTGAACCACTCCAGAGCTTTCAGCCCTGTCTGTCAGAGCCTTTGCATTTGTTCTGCTCCAGATTCTCTTTGGTGACCAGTTTTGTGTGAGTGACACAAAATGTGAATGACGACTGAACCCAAGTGACCACAACCCAGCATCACTTCACGCCTAGCCTAACTCTGGGATTCCCTGGGGCTTCCTTGTTTTGTCTGACATGTGACACTGGAGACCTGTATGGGGATCTTAAGCAACCCTAAAGATTCACGAGTTTAAGACTTGGTCCCCAGAATGCATCTGTTGGAAGACTGTGGGACCTTTAAGAGACAAGCCTGCTGGGAGGTCTTTAGGTCATTGGGGGTATGCTCTTGAAGGACAGAGGCACCCAGCCTCTTTCTTGCTTTTATTTCTAAGCAGAGGCTAGCTTGGTCATCCATTCTGGGATTTGCTGTCCTCTTCCCTCCTATCCATCCCTCCTGCTTCCCTGGAAGAAGCTCCACATTGACCAACGAGCACGTTAACTTTGTCTCTCGGACTTCATCTCCTGAGGAACCCGGGTTAAGATACCCACTGCTTGAAATTGTTACCATGTTCTTGTGTGTAGAAGTGTGTCTCTGTTATCTACTGCTGTGTAAAATATTATGCCCTATGTCATGGAGACCAGGAGAGGGTGAAAGTAGGGGCTGAGGAGGGAGGGATGGCAAGACCGTGAATGCTGCTAATCCTGGGTGTCAACTTAACCAGATTTGGGGTGATCAAATATGAGAAAGAGATCTTCAGATTGGATTATCTCAAGCTGGACGACCCCCCCTAAATGTGGGCGTTACCTTCTGATGGCGGCTGGCATAGAAGCCATGGCAGACGGAGCTGGTTCCTTTTTGCTGCTTGCCTGCTCTCTCACTGGTGAGTTTGTCTAGCTGCCGTGATCAACTCTTTGGATCCCAGCGTCCACTGAAGATGGGCAGATCTCCCAGAATCCATCGGGCCTTTAGCACCGGATTGCAACTACTGAGACCCAGGAATCTTGTGTAAGACTTTCCGTGTGGTCAGGTACCTCCTCCTTGGCTCTTACACTCTTTCTGCCCCCTCTTTTACAGTGGCCCCTGGGTCCCACTTTGCATGATAATTTAAAAACAGAAGCACACACTAACAACAAACACTGGCTATCTCGGTTTCCATGGATCAATAATTAGATAGCAGCTGAGCTGGGAGGTTCTGGCTTAGCAAGTCTCATGTGAAAATGGTCAGGCTATCAACAAGGGCTGCCATCATCCAAGGCCTCTAGAGCAGCCAGCACACAGACTCCTATCATTACAAGGTAGAGGCTCAGCCTGGACCTCTCTGGGATTAAGATGAGGAAGGGTGGTCCTTTGCTCCTGACCACATCCCCCAGCGTGAGCGAGGGAAGGAGATTTTAACAGCATGTCAACCGCTCATTCTAAAGTCCTTTCCTGCTCTCCTTGAAAGCCCTGTCACCAGGAGACAGGAGAGTGCTCCATCCCTCTGAGGAGCGGGGCTCATACAGCTCTCTGCAGGGAAACCCTCCTGAGCAGTCTCCAGTTATACCCTCTCACCTTCACTGAGAAAGAGACGTGTAAAATCAGTGTGGCCAGTTCTCTGGGACCTGATTTCAAAGTTCCACATCTGCCTTGGCATCCCATTTGGAATATAGTTCCCCTTGCCTCTGCTGAAACTTCCATTTAACTTCCTGTTCCATAAACCTGCTGTTTTGGTCACTAGGAGGCACCAAGTAGATACAAACATAAGGCAACAAATAAAATGAAATGCAAGAAACCCAAGGCGATGGGATGCCATGTTCACAGTAAGCCTGGGTTATGATTGTTAAGTTGAGATGCTTGTTTGAGACAGACTTGAGGTCGCTCTGATCAGTCAGCTTTGAGATAGGAAAGGCTTGAGGCTAGGACATTGTGCTTGTCCAGGTGATGGAGGGGGGCTCCAACCTGAGCAAGGACCACTCTGTATGGTGAAGAGCTGTCACCCCCAAACTGAGCATTCTCTCCTCACCTCCAACTTTTAGGTCTCTGATAATGGCAGATGAGATATGTCTTTTAATTGTTGTGTGTCATCCTGGAACTTCATGCAAGAAATTCAGGGACTCTCTCAGAAAGTTGAAGGGGCCCCATAGTGACAAGAGTCATGCCTCTCTCCCCTGTGTCCCCCAGAGTTGTGCCTTATTTACCTCATGAAGTGGAAGGTAGGACCATATAAGATTTCATTGGAAGAAAGAAGGATGATTCTGTTTCTGTACATCATCTAAGAGCAGCTGAATCCTATCAGTCAAATGCATGATTGGAATGAATACTCATTATTCTAGACAGACAGACAGACAGACAGCTGTACTGTGATTACTACCAGGTACAATCAACCCAATGCCTCTTATATTTTTATTTATTTCTTCTTATTTTATGTATATGAGTGTTTTGCCTGTGTGTATGTAGGTGTAACCACTTGTGTACAATGTCTGCAGAGGCCAGCAGAAGGCATTGGATCCTCTGGGACTGGAGTTTCAGATGGTTGTTAGCCACCATGTAGTGTTGGGAACTGAACCTGGATCCTCTGAAAGAGCAGCCAGTACTCAATCACTGAGCCATCTCTCTGGCTCTCCGATGGGTATTTTCAGACATTAACGCTAATATACACAATATTCCAGTAGAAGAGGTAATAGCATGCTGACATCATGGTGATAAGAAAGTAGCGATGTGATTTGTCTAAGGCCCACAGCCAAGTATTTAAACTATGTAGACAGATGTATTAACTCCTAAGACAAAGTATTAATTAGACCTCAAAGTAGGCAGATCACATGTTTTTTGGAAGTAGGGATGGTCTGGTATCACCATGAGAAAAAGCATCACCAAGTCAAGGACCTGTGGCACTCTCTGGGGAGTATGGTTGGACAGGATGGGGGGGTGGTATTGCTAGCTACACACCTTCTCTGTGTGTGGAGACTAGGCTTGCCCAGAGCCACATGGTCATGGTTTCTACCAGAGGAAGTATGGTTATCAATGCAGTGTGTTTAGTCTGTGAAGGCCAATGTGAGTTGAAGTGAGTTGAAGCCCAGACTTGAATCTGTAAATATTCCCTTATTTCAGAAATGAGCAGCTGATCTCTACTGCAAAATCTTGACTTTCATGAGAAACTCCTTAAACTGCAGGTTGACGTCAAACCATTGTTCAAGAATAAAACTCTGATACTCTGTCCCTTTGGACAAAAATCCCACCCTAGAGACCTGCCCAACATATTCCCCAGGGGTATCTCTTTAAGCAAAAGCCCTTGTTGGCCAAGGTTGACAAATCAGTGTCACCTTGACAGGAGCCCGGGGAGGTGGCTGGGAGGACCAGGTGTTCCCAGCAGCCTATTGCCAAGCGTGCAGAAAAGGAGCATCCTGCTGAGCCTCTCTTGTTCCAGCAGTGGGAAGGTCTCATTAGCTGTGCACACTAATGGGCTTCTTTAGGGACAATGAGGTCCTTGGGGACATGGAGACTGCAGAGAGACCGGAAAAGCTGATGGAGTTTCCAGGTTTCGTGGCGTGTAGTTTGAATTCATCCCTCCCTCCCGGAGTCCTCTCAGCTGCCTTAACCGTTCCTTTGTGTTTACTTTCTTTTTTTCTGGAAGCCCTGACAACAGGGCATTTTGACTTCATTATTAAGAGTGTAGACCCAGACATAAGCGTGTTAGAGAGACTAAGGTCAGGGAGATGGGAAAGAATACTCAGTGCCTACAACAGAAAGCCAGCAAAATGTGCTAACTTAGAAAGAGTCGGGTCAGCAGTTTCCATCCCTGAAATACATCAAGCTGTCAGGGAGGCATGCAGGCCTCCCACAGGAAGCCTCTAGTGTCCCTCTCCTCCACCGTGGGCTCTTTCCCAGTGCACTTACTTTTCCTTTCCACCAGCCCTAGGAATATTTTAAAGAGCCATCCCCTTTCAAGTGCTATCCCCTTTCCACAGTTCTGCTCCAGGTATTGCTGAGGGTGGAGTTAATTGCCTCACTTCCCAACAGAGAGCCCCTTCCACATCCTAGCCTGAACATGATGTAAGTCAGACAACAGGATACTGCTGTGCAGTTTTCCTCTGGCTTAATGAAAAGGCCCAAAGCATCTTTTTGAGATGGCCACTTCCTCCAACTTTCAAGGACGGGTCTGGGATGAGACCTACAGCTGTTCTGACCATGTAGGGCCAAGAGACATGGTACTTCAAGGGCACAGCTGGACAGGGAGTTGTGTGTGTTTGTGTGTTTGTGTGTTTGTGTGTGTGTGTGTGTGTGTGTGTGTGTGTGTGTGGTGGTTGCAGTACTGAGTATGGGAATTTAGAACTGTTTACCAAGCAGGACTGAGAAGTTTTAAAGTGTGAATAGCATTTAGTTAGTGTGGAGCAGCACATTCCCATTAAAATATGACTCCAGCTTGCAATAGAAGTATGGGTGACGAGTGGGACCATTGACCTGTGACAGGAAGCCAGTCCTGGGATGGAAGTAAAGGACCTGGAGGCAGGGCTTTCTCGTCATCAGATACTCACTGAGCATCCGTCATGCATGTGGCCCTCTAAGGTGAATGTCCATACCTGTCCCATTCAATCCTACCCTGAGGCCATCCCTTCTAAATTAAGTGCCTGAGGTTGTGAAAGACTAAACTGTTCAAGATTAAAGAGCTAAGCCTTAAAGAATGCCATCATTAGATTTCCCAATGATCAGAAAGGCCTTGGAAAGCAGTCACCTCTTTATCCATAAGAAATGTGTGTAATTATCTCTCTAAGAGGATAAAGCCAAACAAAATGATGGCATTTTAAATTGTCTTTGCTTTAGCACTGTCTGCAATTGTTTCTACCTGACTGCTGTCTTGTTGCTGGGGTAGGACATTCTTTAAGGCTGGCATTGTTAGAGCAGGGCAGAGAGCATGTCCCCTCCTAAGCCCCACCTTTGCTTGGGAGTTCTATGACTTCTTCATTAAAGTCAATCTTGTGGGAGTGAGATCTTGTAAAAGCAAGGAGCTCCTCAGACAGTCTCCAGCCTCTTCTCTCTCTTGTTTCTCTTCTAGTTCTTCTCTCCAACTTCTGTTCCTTCTGTTGAAGGAAACTTCAAAATTCTCAAGGCTTCAAGGGGAAAAAGCTGATTCTGCAAGCATTCTTTTTTTTTCACCAATGTTTTACTGAACCTCTGTGCATTTGCAAGCATTCTTTCCAAGGGGTCGTGGCCAGTGCCAACTTTCCTTCCCTCTGGACATGGTGGGCGTCAAATAAAAAGGGAAGGCCACAGAGAAGAGTGAAGTATGTCTGCGGGGTTGGTAAAGGATAATGATTATAAATCAAAAACGATCCTGTCCCAGCAGAAGAGTTGAAACATGAGGCCAAAGTCACCATTTTTACAGTGCATGCAACCTCCATGGAACTAGGTGCTGCTGGCACGACTTAGTTCAAATATCGTCATCACCACCACCATCATCACTATCCCTCTTTTCCAAAAAGGAAACTGAAGAAGCGGCTGAACAATGAACCCCATGTGGCACAGGTAAGTGCTGGAGCTAGGAGTCAAATCCAGGCATTCTATTTCTTTTGTGCCAACATTGGACTTAGAATCACTTGTCCAATCTGTTAAAAGATGAAGGATATTCTAGAATGAGTTATCAACAGTGTGTGTGTGTGTGTGTGTGTGTGTGTGTGTGTGTGTACACTGTGACTCCCATGTAACCTTTGTCTGTTCAAACCCTCTTCTACTTTGTGCCCAGGCACTCAACAAAACACTCTTTTCTCCATAAGATATGAAATATGGAAATGACTGGTGACCTTTTGCAATATGGTATAACAACTGGTAAGTTTGGGAAGTGATGATGTAACGGAATTAGGTAAAACTGGTGAAATTCTTATTTTTCCTTGTGAATTCCACCAACACTTTGTTTTCTGTGATTCTACAGAAAATCGCATTTTCCTCTCAACTGGAGAAATTGATACATGTGTTTATTAGTTGTTATCACATGCAAAATATTTTTTCATGGTTTTGTATTACAAGTAAAACAATTGATTATTATTGAAAAAGTCCTGGAATTGTAGGAAATGTAAGGGATAGTTTCCAGAAAGTGAGGATCTGGGGAGCTAAAGTGCGTATTTGTGACAGAGAGATTTGGAGCTCTTGTGACAGCGCAGGACTAATGACGACCGGCACTCGCCCGTCTTTGAGAGCATGGGTTGATCGGAGCTCCGAGAACAGCTAAGAGAGCTCCGAGAACAGCTAAGAGCAAGGCGTGTTCAGCCGCGCCTCTCCGTACAAGCTCTGCTTCCGTGCGCTCCACTGAGGCCGGTTGCTAAGACCCTCTAAAGTTTGTTAGGACTGGTTTTATTTTTTTTAATTTATTTTTGTATGTGTATGAATGTACTGTCTGCATGCAGGTCTGTGCACCTGTGTCGTGCAATGCCGCGGAGGTCAGAAGAGGGTCTTGGATTCCCCTGGAACTGGAGTTCTCCTGGAATTGGAGTTACAGACAGTTCTCAGCCACCATGTGGGTGCTGGGGATTGAACCCAGGTCCTCTGCAAGAACAGTCGGTGCTCTTAACCGCTAGGCTATCTCTCTGGCCCCAGGACTGGTTTTGTGTTTTTTGTTTGTTTAATTTTTATTTTATTTATTTCTGTATGTGTATGAATGTACTGTCTGCATGCAAGTTTGCACACCCGTGTTGTGCAATGCCGCGGAGGTCAGAAGAGGGCGTCGGGTTCCCCTGGAACTGGAGTTCTCCTGGAATTGGAGTTTCAGACGGTTCTCGGCCGCCATGTGGGTGCTGGGGATCGAACCCGGGTCCTCTGTAAGAGCGGTCGGCGCTCTTAACCGCTAGGCCATCTCTCCAGCCCGAGGACTGGTTTTGTTTTAATAGGACCACGTGTCCCTTCCTCCCTGTCTCCAGGCTCTGACCAAGCCTGCCTGACCAGCGTCTTCTACTTCAGGAGAATAGCATCTTCTTGAAGCCCTTATTCACCTCTGTCCTGCTCCCACCTGGCCACAGATTTAGGAGCCTTCTGTTAATACCTTCAGCTGGAGAGGAAGGCCACCGGGGCAGCTGAAGTCTGGTCTGTCCTTGGTCTGTCCTTGGCTCAGCCAGCCCTGCAGCTCTCGGCATGGGGACAAGCCACAGTCCACATTTTCTTTTGGCTTTTGTTGGGAAAACACTGGGTTAATCAACAAACAGCATTCTTCAGTGAGCTGAAGGAGCACCCCACATTCCCTGAACTTTATAACAAGAGTGCTCTGGAAATGGAAAAGGAACATGTTTGAGGGCTGGGTGATTTGGGGGGATGGGGTTGAGATACTGAGTGGGAATCTTATTTTTATCTGATTTTAAAAAGCACTCCCCAAACTGTTTCAGTGATGTTCAAATTCTGTTAGTACTCATATGTAGACCCTGTAGAAAACTCCTGAAACTATACATAAAGTGTGTGTGTGTGTGTGTGTGTGTGTGTGTGTGGTGTGCATTTATTTTGCTGTGCCTTCCATTGAATTCTCAAAGGAGTCTGCCACATCCTGACACACATACTTTCATCAAGTTTAACACCAGTGACTTACAATAGTGAATCTTGTACAGTATTTAATTCAGTTTTGCTTCTTGTTAATTTTATCTGATGTATAAAAAAAGTTGAGTCTGAATACAATGAAGTGCTTCATAGATAGTGAAGGCCTTGGGGCCGCTTCTCTCCAAATCTCCCAGATGGATGGATATGGAAAAGACATCGAGATGCCACAGAGCAGGGCTGTGAGTGGTGGGATGGTCGTTTGCCTACGTGTGCTGGGACGGGCAAGAGGGTCATGGAACGCCCCTTCCTTGGCTTCATCTTCATGTCTCACTTGAAGCACACAGGTGGGACTTCATGGTTCATGGTCCCGAGTCTCTCCACTTCAGATGACACTGGCGAGATTGACTTATGAGACAAATCTGACAAGGTTCTGCAGATGGCTTCATTCTGAGGACTTTCCTAACCCAGCCTTGCCCTGAATCCTATGTGACTGGTATGCGTGCATGATGGACATGTGGGCTCTTATGTGCATGTGGAGGCCAGAAGCCCACACTGCTGTTTTCTTCAGTCTCTTTCCTCATAAGTTTTTGAGGCAGGGTCTCTCGGCAAACATGCAACTCACAGACTTGGCTAGACCAGCCGGCTCTCGAGCCCCCGGGGTCCTCCCCTCTCCTTCCTCCCGTCCCCTCATTCACACCGCTCCATCTGGACTTTTACAGGGTGCTGGAGATCTGCTTTCAGACCTTTATGGTTGTACAGCCAGCGCTTTACTGACTGAACCATCTCCCCAGGTCCCCACCCCCAATATTTACATGTTTATGTCTTTTGCTTTTCTGATAAAGCGGTAATTCATAATTCAAAATGATTGTGGTTTGTAAAACCCCATTTGTTCCACATAAATACTAGAAAAAAGAAATTGGCTTGACACTTGGCTCCTTCTGGCGCAGTTCGGCGCAGTTGAGAGCTCTCCCCTCTGGCCCCGTGCTTCATCCGAGAGGAAGTTATGGCTGAAGAACTGTGAGAAAAACTGCAGAGTTCTGGTTTCTACATGGTTTCTCTAGGATGAGATGAGAAGCAGGACTTTTTCAGTAAGTCAGAAAGGAAGCCATCTTATTATGAAGTGCACTAGAAACGACGTGGCTGCACGTACTGGGGGAGCAGTATTCACTCAGTGAACTGTGAAGGATCACTCTGTGAATTGTGAAGGATCACTCAGTGAAGTGTGCACACAGAGCAGGAGTTTGGAAGACAATAGATGAGGCCCATTTGGGATAGGTTTTGTTAGGATGCGGGTGGTGAGTTTGGTGTGCAGTTCAACATGAGGCTCTGAGGAGAGGGTTGAGCTGAAGGTACAATTTGGGAGTCGTCAGTGTACCTACAGGCTGGAAATTAGAGGAGAGTTTCTAAAAACAGAACAGACAGTAATCCCAAATATCTAGGGTATTTGGGGTGTGATACTCAGTGCCACATCAAAAACGTTCTAACTGAAGATATCAGTGTTTGGTAAATTATGTGTGACTTTGTGTCGTCTGTGTCTTTGGCTTCACTTGCCTGTGATAATCTCTTTTTCTTTACATTGACATAAGAAAATGTAGGTCAGGTCTTAAAAGTAGTTTATTTCTCTTTTTTTACGTTTTCAAGAACTATTTTATTGAGTTTTTTGTGATTTTCATATAATAGAGCATAATCAAATTTAGACCCTTCCCCAATCCTCACCCCCCAGTCCCCCCCCCACACACTGGATTTCATGGATTCAGTTACATGAGTTAAGTCACATAACTTGTACCTGGACGTCCCTCCGTGCAAGGTCATCCACTGGAGTCTAGTCAGCCTCTCCCTTAAAGAAGATCTACTTTCCATCATGCAGCAGTAATCCTTTCTCAAGCATTCCTTGGCTAAGGTCGGGGCTTGCTGCCATTTCCTTTGTTCTATGCTAAGTTTTTGTCTGATCTTGTCAGCAGGCGTCTTGTGTATACTTACCATTGTGCAAGTTCATGTGAGCAAGTTCCCAGTGTACTGAAAGCCTCTGTCTCCTTATGCTCATGGACCAACCCTGCTCTTAGGATTTTTCCATCCCCTCTTCTGCAATGTTCCCTGAGCCATGGGTGGGTGAGGTTTAATACAGGAATCTTTTTTTTAATTTTTATTTATTTTTGTATGTGTATGAGCGTCCTGTCTGCATGTAGGTCTGTGCACCAGTGTCGTGCAATGCCGTGGAGGTCAGAAGAGGGTCTCGAATTCCCCTGGAACTGGAGTTCTCCTGGGAATGGAGTTTCAGACGGTTCTCGGCCGCCATGTGGGTGCTGGGGATCGAACCCGGGTCCTCTGCAAGAGCAGTCGGCGCTCTTAACCGCTAGGCCATCTCTCCAGCCCCGATATAGGAATCTTAGCCTATCCAGAGACACGCACTCCGCAGTCTCTTATATAGGAATCTCAGCCTATCCAGAGACATGCACTCCGCAGTCTCTTATATAGGAATCTTAGCCTATCCAGAGACACGCACCCTGCAGTCTCTTATATAGGAATCTCAGCCTACCCAGGTACACGCACTCTGCAGTCTCTTATTCTCTAAAACTTAGCCAGTTGTGGCTTTCTGAGTGCATCGCACTCCGTTGTGTGAGGAAGTTTCGCTAGTGAGATTTGAAGGATGTGTTAGCATTCTCTCTGCCCACTGTTCCGTTGTGTTACAGCCTTAGGTGTAGAGGATCTCCTGTAGATGTTTCACTTAGGGCTGGGTGCCTCTCAGACACATGTTCTTGGTGTGACCAGCTGTGGAACTCTGTAATAGCCCCATCTGTTGAAAAAAAAAAAAAAGCTGCTTTGATGAGTGGTATACAGTATACTTGTCTGTAAATATAAGGATCCATATTTAGCATATGGTAAGAAATTCCATTTGTCTAGAGCTATGAGAGAGACAGAGTTTTCTCTAGGATCTCTGACCTCTCTAGCCATTTGCATTTGGCTATATTGGCAGTACTACCCATGAGTTCCTTCCCATTCCGAGGGCTTTAAGTCCAGTTAGATAGCTGTTGATTATCCCCTAGATAAGCGTGTCATTACTGCACCAATAGAGATAGCTTGCTGTGCTGGTCATTATTAACCTTTAGGGATGGGTTGGACCATTGATTGATTTTCTCCTTTAGCAGCTTGCATAGTAACCCCTAGACCTATGAGAGCTTGACTTTAGGGAGAGAGCTCTATTGCTGTAAGTCCTGTGTCTGAAGTCTGTCCTAGCTTCAGCAATAGGGTAAAAGTAGTTCATTTCTATGCTTTGACTATTCATATGTACACTGACATTATTGTTGTTACGGTTGCTTTTGTCTTAAATATAAACTGCTGGGGGAAAGCCATTGTTTCCTATTCCAGCAGCTGTTACAAGCCTAAGCAAGGCTTCAATAAAGCTGCGTTCTTCAGCTTTGTCCTCCCCCAAAGTTAAGTAGATTATAGGAAAAAAAAAATGTAACCTATAAAACTGAGGAAGACAGATCATATCGATCCGGCCACAAGACAAATGACTAAGGGTAGCAAAGTGCCCATGGGGTCCTGGGGGACGTCAGGGAGGATGCGTGTACCACTGTGACCTAGATTGGAAGCCAAACCTGAAACACAGTTAGATACATATGTTAGATGTCCACCACAGATAAATGAAGTGCAGGTCACCTTCATTCGATCTCAGTTGATCCAACTATATTTTGGAAAAGATATTAAGTATTTGTATACTTTGAGCACAGTTTAGTACAAAAGAAAATATATTTGTTATGTCTCATTTTGTTAAAATGTATGTTTGTTTGGCAGATGTGCAGATTAGGTGAAAATGCAAACAGGATTATAAGTAAGGGATTAATTAGTCTTACTTGCAAAGACAGTTACACAAAGAGATTTTTATTAATCTTCAAGACCAGACTGCTTCTTAAGAGTTGCATTCAATTGTTTTATAGCTGAACAGAATAAAGACTGAGTTGACACTTAACACAGTAGCCACAAGGTGCTAGGGAGGAAAAACAAAACAAAACAAAACAAAAAACGCTAAAATGCAAAACCAAACCAGAGTAAAGATTTATGTTCCAGTCCCTTGCTGTGTGTGTGTGTGTGTGTGTGTGTGTGTGTGTGTGTGTGTGTGTGTGTGTTCCTGCAGGGTATGTGTGGGCCTTAGAAGACACTTCATCAAAGCACAGGTCTGTTCCCATCGCCTTCCTTTAGGTCTCAGTACCCCGACGTCACCCGAATGCCCTGCTTGTAGTCCCTTCCCGGGAAACCTCCCGTCGAGGCAGTTTGCCCTCCCATGTGAATTCTACAAACCTGAGCCACTCTCTGCCATGCTGACCTGACTATTTCATTTTGATTAGCAGTGTTGTCTTTCCTTGCAACTAATGAAATAGCCTTGCAGTTTATTTACCAGCCTCTTATGAGATGGCTAATTAGAACAGATTGCTGTCCCTATGAAATGCAAATTTCTCCTTACAGAAGATGATTAGGTCCACCCATGTTCTACAAAAGCTCTGTGCTCAGAGAAGCTTTTATATGGGCTCCCGCCATCCTTAGTGACACATTGCCATGTATAACTTCTCAAGTCATACATTGTTGCACAGTGCCAAGAATTTCACTAAATTGACTGTGACCCTGTTATCCTCAAACTTGATTGGGTGGGGTGGGGTAGGGGGTTGTGAGGCCATGAAGCTCAAACTTCAGTGTCACCCAGAATGCTTAGGGAAAATACATATCCCAGGCCTCTTCCTAGAGATCCTGCCTCAGTAGATCTAGGTAGGTGCCACAGGCTGCAGAGCACCCTCAAGTCTGATACACATAGCCAATGTTAAGTGCTTTAGAGTATAGTGGTAGCTCATTCATCAACTCAGCTCTAGTGTGGAATATTTTCCCTTCCTGGGAGCCACAAGTTTGTCTCCTGACCAGTGAACTTTGATGTCCTCAAGGGAAGAGAAGCTGGAGAGATTGATGTCGGTGTGGGCTAATACTGGAGACGAAAGCCCCCAAGAAGAGCCGAAAGGTGTCCTGTGTTCTTCCTGTAACCCTGAGAATGGAGAAGGCCCAAGGAGAGAATGGGGAGGAAAAGTGGTAGTGGCCAAAGAAAGAGCTAGAAGGTTTTCTTCAGGAAGGCAAGGCACTGGATTCAGCCATGAGTGAGACAGGTCGGACTGCCTGACAGGTTGGCTCTGTCGCCACAGAAACAGATTGCAGGTTTAAAAGGATGTTTAATTTGGCCAAAGGCAGACTCCCTGGAGCTATCTCTATCCGTGAGTTGGACGTGCTGAGTTATAAACATGTATGTAACAATAGGGCTTCTTTCTCTTGTCTTAGAGGTCAATATAGTGGTGTTTCTCACCAGTGCTTGAGACTTGGCAGTCTGTAATTCACAGAAGACTAGCACAGTTTGGCTGGGCTCCTCCTTACTTTTAACATGAGGAATCTGAGGCAGAGGAAGGATATGTGATTCACCAAAGTCAAACAGTATGTTAGGGCAAAGGCTGGGACTAAAATATGTCTCCTCATACCAGTGCCTGACACTCACGGCCTGTTCCCAAACAACTGGGAGGTTCTCCCAGGTCTCCGAGGACTCAGTCCAAATTAGACTCATTCCCCTTTCCATGTCCCCTACCCCAACCCAGAGTTCATGCATTCTGTCATACATGTCTTGTATCTTTTTCTGAGTCTTTTCAAAGTTTTTCTATGCAGAGGATTATTGATTTGGGGAGAAGTTTACTGTTTCAGTCAGTTCTTTGTCCCAGTCCTTTTGTTGAATCAGAAGCATGTTAGATGTGGGCTAAATAGTTTGGTAACTATTTAAGTGTATTTTATCACATAGGGAACACCTGTTTTGCATTTTGGCTTTGCCCATTTAACTCTATATAATTCCTCACTGCTTTGTGCAACCCAGTTGTGTGTGTGTGTGTGTGTGTGTGTCTGTGTGTCTGTGTGTCTGTGTACTCTTGTTATTCTTACCAGTGAGTCTTCCTAGGCAGTATTTTTCCTAGACTAAGTATAATTGCCATCTGGTGGTTCAAAGATAGCAATAGAATTTCCTACAAAAGCTTTCTATGTAGGCCAGGTCGATTGGAGAAGTTTCAGGATCTGGAAGAGAGGCTTCTGGACCATGATATCCCATACGTTCTGTTGCAGACAAGGAAAATGGGACTCCAGAGGATGTTCTGACCTGCTGAAGGTCCCACAGTAGCCCAGTGGAGACAGGAAGAGCCCTTGTCCATGCAGAGCATGCATGGACATGTCCTTGCTGCACGCTCTTGCCATAGAACACGCTTCTGGGAAGGTGGAAGGTGTCAGGACTCCAGAGTGGCACCTGGGCACGCATACAGCAGTGCCCATGGTACATGTGGTCCATGGATGGGTTCTCCCTCGTTTCTCCCCATGGTGCCTGAGGCTAACTTGCTTCTCCACCCAAAAGAGGCTTCATCAGTGTGGTACTGGCTTCAGTCACGCCCAGAGCTGTGTGATGGGGGATGATTTCAGCTACGTGCATCTGTGACGTTCTGCGTGAACATCTCTTGTACACACTGTTATTTTTTTAATATTTTATTGAAGTTTTGTGCATTTCATACATCATTTCTCAGTCCAAATTAGACTCATTGCCCTTTCCATGTCTCCTACCCCACCCAAGTTCATGCATTCTGTCATACATGTCTTGTATCTTTTTCTGAGTCTTTTCAATGTTTTTCTATGCAGAGGATTATTGTTTTGGGGAGAAGTTTACTGTTTCAGTCAGTTCTTTGTCCCAGTCCTTTTGTTGTTGTTGTTCCCTCCAATCTGTATTGCTTCAAAATATGCATATATATATATATGTCACACGTATACTAAAATTATGTTGTCTGAAAATAGACTGTATGTTAATTCCAAATCATATTTTGGCATTCATATTTTCCTTTTTAATTTTATATTACTCTGAAATGTGCATACATACCCTCCACCCATATACCAAAATTACAAGGTCTGAAAATAAGTGGTAGGTTAATTCTAGAGCCCGTTAAGGGATTCACATTATAAGAGCACAGATTCTTTCAGATAAAAAGAAATACAACATTAACGTTGCTCAGTTTGCCTTACAACTAGGTAATTGGTGCTGGCATCCACGGATGAGGGACACCATTTGCCAGGCTACTGTTATAGTCAGAGTGAATTTCTTAACAGGCAGCAAATCCAAGAGTCCTCTGCCAGAAGTGGGGTGAGCACGCAGGGCCTCATCCCCTTCTATTTATACCATCAGCCTGTCCAAGGCAGAGCTCAGAAAGTGTCAGGCCCAGTGCAGGCTGGCTGGCTGGAAACAGGAGTGGGGACAGACCTGGGCTTGGAGGCTGCAGATGGCGAGGGTGCCAGGGTGCCAGACTGTGGGTGGCAGTTTTCTTTGTATTCCTAATAAGCTGAACATTTCTTTGTTTTCTATGAACTCCCCTGGGAGAAATGAGGGAGGAAGAGCGCCCTCTGGAGCCAGGCTCCTATTCTGGGGTCTGCAGATACCCTTCCAAAAGGACTGGGTTCTGAATCCTCTGGAATTTGTACAAAATTGCACGAATTTTTTGTCTGGGAATGCTTTTCAGAACAGAAGATCTCTTGTATCCTCACAGGAGTACATGACCCAAACACACCAAGAACAGCCAGTGGGAAGATCAAATCCATGTTCACAGTTTGGAATGAACCAATTCTTCATCTCATTTCGGAAGAGACGATTCCATCACGACTGTCATTTTCTCTTACCAACCTCCTTGCTCACAGCTGATGTTATGTTAAAAGAATGTGCTCCTTAGACAGAAACACTTCTTTGATGATGTGTATATATCCATGTCTCAAACCGAGGCCTGTGTAAAATAGACATGCTACTTTTTCCAGAGTTCGAGGTCATTTATACTGTGATCTACTATTCTACTCTTTTTTATTTGTTTGTTTGCTCACTTTTGAGACAAGGTCTCCCCTGGCCAGTTGGCCTGGAACTCACTATGTAGACCAGGCTGGCCTGGATCTCATAGAGATCCACCTGCCTCTGCCATCCGAGTGCTGGGAATAAAGATGTGCATGCCCACAATTCAATCTATTTTATTCATGTATATTTATATAGCAAGGATTTAATCTCAATGTTAGGGACTTTTGTTTTCCTCTTTTTTTGAAACAGAGTCCAATGTATAGGTGGCCTGAATTATGTATATAACTGAAGATGACCTTGAACTTCATGATCCTACTGCCTCTACCTCCTGGGTGTTGGAATTACAGGCACCGGGTGCCGTGCTTAGTTTTATGCAGGGCTGGGGATGAACTCAGTGCATGCTAGACAGGCACTGTACGAACTGAGTGGCATCTCTTCCCCATCTGTCTAGAATCGAGGAGATGGATGTAATTGGAGATATCCTGATGGCCAGTCTTCGTTGTACTGGGTGTTGGGCCCTGGAGCCGCCATGCCACTGCTGAGCTGTCTGCTTCTCATCTTGGACTGAGAACATCTCCCACTGTGCTCACTGTGAGTCTCTGCTGCTTTACCTGGCTTCATCTGCCCAAGCTAAGGCTTTACATGCAGTAGGGCTTCCTTCCCAGGATGCTTTGATCTAGGAAAAGAAATGCGGGCAAGGTTTTCTCTTTGAGCTTCAAGATACCAGATTTTCCAGTCTATTTTTTTTTTTGAGGAAAAAGCTGTAAGATTTTATTTTGTGCAAACCTTTTCTACTTAAAATGTTGATATTCAATTCACTTTGAAAAAAAGAAAATCAGTATAGGTCAATCAAAACAGCTCTGTGGCCCAGTTTTGCCCCAAGGGCCACCATGTTTAGGCCTCTGCCCTAAAGGCTTAAATTTAAGTAAAGCAGAGCTGGGAAAATGCCCTTTCTTCTGTTTTCAGACATGTTCTATCACTCCCCAGGCAATAAGCACTTACCTGATCAGGAGAAGAGGGCCAGGGGAGAAGGGGAAAAGTGAGCCACTATTTCTTTTTTCTTTATTTTTAATTTCTTATTTATTTCTGTATGTGTATGAATGTACTGTCTGCATGTAGGTTTGTGCACCCGTGTCGTGCAATGCCGCGGAGGTCAGAAGAGGGTGTTGGATTCCCCTGGAACTGGAGTTCTCCTGGAATTGGAGTTACAGACGGTTCTCAGCTGCCATGTGGGTGCTGGGGATCGAACCCGGGTGCTCTGCAAGAGCGTTCGGCACTCTTAACTGCTAGGCCTTCTCTCCAGCCCCGTGAGCCACTATTTATAAAGGATGGGTTTTATCTTTTTCAGTGTCAGCTGTTTCATATCCAGATAAAGGACATAGCATGCTTTCAATACAGCAAATGGGCATAGAAAATGCTCCGTGGGATTGTGGAAGTTACCATGAGGTCTCTGGTATAATTGTTTAATCCAGTGACTGAGGGCAGGTTAAACAAATGAGACACCTGAAGCCTCGAGAGGCGAGCAACACTGGACCTAACCGATCCCTGCTGGCTGAACTTGGGGTCTCTTAGCTTTTTCTGTACTGTGTCACCTTCTAGGTGCACCAAAGGCTAGGGCACTGTGCTGTTTGGGGTGGGAGAGAGATGTGACTCGAGAACTGGGTAACAGAGGGATGCAGGTCTGAAAGTCAAGTTGGGAAACTCAAGGGGCCCTGGCCTCGGGAGAATCCTGTCAGATGGGACCAAAGGAGAGACCAGACCGTCAGAGAGATCAGAGCATAGCAAACGTGAAACCAGTGAAGTCAGGCAGCGAAGAGACTGGAAAGCATCAGTCAGATGTCGCTAACACATAAGCTGGGCTCTGCCGGGACCCCGGGGTAGTACATCCAGGACACTCTGTTGTGGTGAGGAAATCCCTCACGTGGACACTTCTACCTGAGAGATATTTTTCAAAACAATTTTGAATTCCATTAGTCTCCTTAAGACCATCCAAGGTCTCCCTATTGCCATATGATAATTTTTTTTTTGAGACAGGGTCTACCTATAGCCCCAGCTGGCCTGGAACTCACTATGTAGAGTTGAACTCCCAGAGATTTGACTGCCTCTGCCTCTCGAGTGCTGGGATTAAAGGTGTGCGCCACCACGCCCAGCCAGGATAGATTTCTAACTCTGTATGTAACAGATTCTTTATGATGACACTCCATGTATACTTCTATCACCAACATGTCAATAGCATTACCCGACATATCCATGCTCCATCTCAGGGGTTTTCCAACATTGCTGTGACTCAAAGGTGCATCAGAACCACCCAGACAGCTCAGGAACATGGATGACTAGCTAGTTCCCACTCCGAGTTTCCGATTCAGTAGATCTGGGCATAAAAGTTTCTTCTGTATTCCTGGGAGATGTTGATGAACCAGAAGCCAACACTGTTCTGACCACATTGAGCATATTCTGAAGGCCACCGGCAGCAGAATCACCTGGGAACTTGTGAGAAATGTAGGTTCTTAGGGCACCCAGACCTACTGAATCCAAATTTGTATTAAAACGCCTGCAGAAGGCAGGCATGCGATGCACACCTGTAATGCACAGCACAATCTAAAATTTGAGGCTAGCCTGGGCTGCATAGCAAGTTCAAGGTCAGCATGAGCTACATAGTGGGACTCATAAAAAGGGAAAAATCCTGGGGCTGGAGAGATGGCTCAGTGGACCCGGGTTCTATTCCCAGCACCCACATGGCAGCTAAGAACCATCTTTAAGCCAGGCATGGTAGTGCACTTGGGAGGCAGAGGCAGGCAGATCTCTGTGAGTTCAAGGCCAGCCTGGTCTACAGGGCTAGTTCCAGCCCAGCTAGGGCTATAGGGAGACCCTGTCTGAAAAAAAAAAAAAAAAAAAAAAAAGGGACAGTTCCTCAGGTGATTCATGTCCTTGCAAGATTCAGTTTGCCTACATGTTCTCAACCTTGACTGCACCTAACTGTTACTCAAACAGAGTCTTAAAATTTCTTGCAGGCCCAGGCTCCATCCCTAAAGACTGTGACTTAATTGAGCTGGTGGAAGAATCAAGGCACCTGTCCGTTATTTAAAGGTTTTCTTTCCTGGTAATCTTAATATTCAGCAAGGAAGTTTCTCCTTAGAGTGAACTCTTTGTATACATTCTGTTATATGATAAATCTAATTAAATTGTAATTATATAATTTTTTCCTCACTAGGGAAAACTAGGATGTGAATTTTATAGGATCAGGGATTCTTGCTTGCTTTTTTTTTCCTAAGCTGCAGAGACTAGCTCTTATATAGTTAGTTCTCTGTAAATGACTGGTAATGGATGAATTAGTAAATGGAGTTTAATCAAGGCATGAAAGCCAGGAACTATCCTACAAGTGTCTTGAGCCCTTGAATTGTCCCACTAGAACAGTACATCCATTAACTCTTTACTGTCCACCCAAAGAAGATAAAGAAAATAAGCCCCTAAAAAAAAAAGAGCACAGTTGTTTTGCCTGTCTTACTGACAAGTGCAGCTACCCCGTGGCTGCCACTGCTTTTGCCATCCTTCAAAGATGTCAGACACAGCTTTTCAACCTTCCAATATGGACTGAAGACTCATGTCTCTCCAAGAATCCTCCAAACCTTCAGTGCTAGATGGGGACTGCTGAGACATCCAACTTGTGAACTGAGCTACTACTGGGGTTTCAGCCTCTTCAGAGTATAGACTGCCATTGTTGGATTACCCAGGCTGTATCATGGAGATGGGTACAGGTAGATCAAGACAGGATGCAGTGCTTACTGGACCTCATTTGGTGACCATGGGAAGGGAAAACCCCAGTGTGGAACACAAAGGCAGAGCTGATGGTGGTTTGGTCTTGCCAAGGAGGAGACTTCAAACATGACATCTTCCAGCCTAATAAAAAAAATTATAAGCTGAAGATGCTATATGTGGCATGCATATGTGCATATTTTGGAGTGATGCATATTGGAAGGAATAACAACAACAATAACAACAATAACAACAACAGCAACAACAACAGAAAAGACTTCATCAAAGAACTGAGTGAAATGATGAACTGCTCAAAACAGTAAACTTTTGCATCAAGAATTTTAAGAGAGTCTGTGAAAAAGATGAAAAAGATGAAAAAAAAAAAAAAGATGAGCTCTGGTGGGGTCAGGGGGCATTGAGGGGGGCACGGAACTAGATTTGATTTGTAATGTAATTTTGTATGAAATGCAAAGAGCTTCAATAAAAAATTGGCTTTGAAAAGAAAAAATAAAAGAAGCCCCTGAGAGTAGACCCTGCAGAGACCACGTGTGCTCCGACCTTGTCCTCGCTGCCTCGGAAGGACTATTTAGGAACATGAGCCCCACTGGGACAGACACTTTCACTGGTAGGCTTGCTGCCTGTGTTTTCAGCATTTCCAGGCAGGACCTGGACTGTAGAAAGGGCAGATTGAATGACTGGGTGCAGAGTGAATGGAAGATTGGAATCAGACAGTTTTCTTTTCTCCTCCTTCCTCATTTATCATTCACTCCAGTGAATTCCCTCTGTTTTGAAAACGGTGCCTTACCCCAGCCAGGATTCCCAAGATCTCCCTTTGATGATTGTTGACAATTTGCAGGCAAAGTATGAATCAATCTCTAGTAATAGTCTGTGTGTTTTTAAAGATGTGATATTCTGATAGACTGAATGAATGTAATGTAGTCTGAATATGTAAATTTCTTTTTCGCCATTCACCTCCCCTCATATTCTCTCTCCCTGACCCTCCTCCTGTCCCTCCCCCTCCCCCTCCCCGTCCCCCCTCTCTCTTTTAAGTTATACTTAGACACCAAGCATCAGTCAGATTTGATAGACACCCCATGCTGTGCTCATGAACTCACAGAAATAGTGACAGCATGTGTAAGTAGCAAGTAAGCTCAAAGCAGACAAAAAAAAAAAAAAAAAAAAAAAAAAAAATCCCAGCATAGACATGAGGCAGTGGATAAGAAACCCTGACCAAACCCCAGGAAGCTGTGGTGACCGATGGCTGCTGAGAGGCCCAGTGGATGGACCAACATTGAAGGACATTTGGGGACACACATTGGACTCTATAGGCATTATTACATAGGTATATAATATTATATATAGTAGAGTACATTAAATTGGGTAAGGACAATAAGGGGAGACAATAAGGGGACACGGTGAATTACACACCAGCTCTAAAAGCTTACTCCCAGAAGTGACAGGTGTCACTTGAATTCACATTTCACTGTCCAAATCAAGTCACACACCTCTAACTTTGAGTGTACAAGGAAATGAAATCCTACCATTTTTGTGAAAGAAGGAGGGTGCGAACAGTCTTAATGACCACTGCAATGTTTTGGGAAAGAAACTGTAATACTGACACAGGCACTACCAAATAAATAGGAGAGCCCAGAGAAGAGTATTTATATAATACATATAGGGGTAAGTATATTTAGATATACTTTATATACATATATATATATACATATATATATATAGTATATTTAGGTATGGGATGTATGTGAATTCATAAAGCATTGGAAGAAAGGGTAGAAGATTCAGATAGGAGAGATCTAAACACCATCAAATTATATTGTACGAAAATCACAAAATTTCAATTAAATAATAGGACAAAAAGCACACAGAAGTGCCTCTCCCCCCTGTGCTGAGTCAGCACCGAGCTTGGCGACTGTGCTGATGATGGCTTATTCTGCTGAATCGCTGATGGGGAGCTGGAAGGGATCGAAGAGATCATCTGGTTTCACTCTGTGCATTTGATGGACGAGGAAGCTGGGACGCAGAGACATGTCACTGACCCAGAGTCACAGCTCATTAGTTGCAGAATCAGAACTCCAGGGGCACCCTGGCTTTTGTCACCTGAATTTTCTATTTATCTCATTAGTAGCTCTAGAATCTGCCTTATGCTGGGTCTGAATTATTTAAGGTAGGAACGGCAAACCGTTCTCTGCTCCTTATGACAAAAAGGACATTAAGAGCGTCTAGGGCTCTTTCTAGCAAAGCCTGAGTTTAGAAATGCAGTGGTCTCAGCCTGAGGGAACAGATGGTAATTATGCATGTAGCTCTTTGACTCAAAACACTAGCTTCCACATGAGTTTTTTTTTTAATTTTCATTTTTTTATTGATGCTTTGTGTATTTCATACATCATTTTCCAATTCAGTTCAGGCATATTTCCCTTTCCCTTCCCCTCACCCCACCCCATCCCAGATCATGCATTCTGCCATAACTTTCCAGCATCTTTCTCTGTTTTTTTTTCACTTTTTAACAATAAGTGATAATTTATGAGTACAAGCATCCTTCATGTAAAACCAATTTGCAAGCAGTTGTGCCCACCACATGAGTTTTTGTAAAACTGAAATTCTTTATCCACTGGGTGAGGTGATACCCACCTTTAATCCCAGCACTTGAGAGGCACAGGCAGGCAGATCTCTATAAGTTCAAGGCCAGCCTGCCTGGTCTACATAGTGAGTTCCAGGCCAACTGGGACTATAGGGAGACCCTGTCTCAAAAAGAAAAAAAAAATTCTTTTTCCAGACTTAGAATGTCACAAAGAAACAACGCTTGAGCATTTAGCTTAAGGAAGATGATTTATTCTCTAATTCTTCACATATGCTTTGTATAATGTCCTTTCCTGGACAACCCAGGAAAGGTCCCTGCCCGGAAGAGCTCTGTGCAGTCATCTCCTCCGTGTTTCTCCATGCCCATTTAAACTCCTTCTGCTCTAGAATCTTCCCTTGGCCACTTGCCTTGCCTAGAATAATGCCTTATTTTTCTTTATTTCTTTAGCACTTGTTAGAGATTTTGATGACTAGGTATTCATTATATATCGTGTTAGGAAAATATACTACCTGCATGTCAGGTTCATGACCACAGGGCTTTTGTTGGTGGTGGTACTTTGTGTTTTGAGACAGTATCTTACTATGGAACCCAGACTGGCCTCACATTCACGTATGACTGCTTTGGCCTCTCACGTGTACAGATGTGTGCCACCACACCTGCCTGTAGTTATTTCTTCAAAAAGGCAGTTTAATTGAAGGTTATGTTGAACCATTATTTCTGTAAAGCAAAGTACTCTAAAATGTAGTGGCTTGAGATAACGGTATTTAGTTTTTTCAAAATTTTATTTTTTTTTATTTGTAATTATATGTATAGGTGTATGTGTGTTTATAGGTGTGTGCCCATGTGGGTGCAGTGACTGCAGAGCCCAAAAGAAGGCACTGGATCCCTTGGGACTGGAATTATAGGCAGTCGTGAGCTGCTAGATGTTTGTGCTGAAAACTGAACTCTGGTCCTCCACAGACCAGCTCTGCAGCCCCAAGAGAACAGGACTTTATTGGGTTTGTGATTATATGGTTGAAGTTTGGTTTCATTCAGCTGGGCTCCATTGTGTGTCTTTGGCGGGTTGCAGGTTAGCTAAGCGGTTCTGCCTTCTGGGGTTCAGCTGGAACCCTCCTTCCCTCTCCACAAACCCATCAACCTCCATCTGCCTTTTCTCCAGCAGGACCAGAGACAAGAGCAGAAGCAGGCAAGGCCTCCGGAGGCTGCTCAGGGCTGGCACTCTCACTTCCGGTGCATTCGTTTGACTCAAGAAAGTCACAAGGCCAGTTCTTCCTTCCGTGCAGAAGTAGCCACAAAGTCACACTGCTCAGAGCCATGGGCCTGGGGAAGGGAGGGACAGTTATAATGGATTACTGCTAATGTCCATGCAAAAATATTAGTAGAGACTGAAGAGACGGCCCCACAGGTAAAGGTGCACCTGATGACCTGGGTTCGCTCCCTGGAACGCATGTACAGGCAAGAGGAGAGAAAGAATTCTGCAAGGTTGTCCTCTAGCATCCACACGTGTGTCAAGGCATGCACATGCACACATACTCTCTCACAATGTGTGTCATGGCATGCACACACACACATACACACATACACACACATACTCTCTTACAATGTGTGTCATGGTATGCACACACACACAAACACACACACACATACTCTCTTACAATGTGTGTCATGGCATGCACACACATACATACACATACACACACACATACTCTCTTACAATGTGTGTCATGGCATGCACACACACATACATACACACATACATACACACATACTCTCTTACAATGTGTGTCATGGCATGCACACACACATACACACATACACACACATACTCTCTTACAATGTGTGTCGTGGTATGCACACACACACAGACACACACACACATACTCTCTTACAATGTGTGTCATGGCATGCACACACA
>VZQC01011538.1:528197-539359 GCA_009823505.1 Rhizomys pruinosus
GACACTGTTTCCTTTTTGTGTCACACAGTCAAGTCAATGTGACACTGTTTCCTTTTTGTGTCACACAGTCAAGTCAATGTGACACTGTTTCCTTTTTGTGTCACACAGTCAAGTCAATGTGACACTGTTTCCTTTTTTCCCACACAGTCAAGTCGATGTGACACTGTTTCCTTTTTGTGTCACACAGTTCCTTTGTCCCTCTACCTAGTGGCACCAGCCTGGAATGCCAAGCACATGGGCAGTTTCTCATGCTGCCTGATGTTTGCTACCCAGGCTTACAGCTCCATAGCTTTCCTTCACATCTCCGGATCAGAGCTGGGAAGCCGTGTAGAGGAAGATACTGACAGGCACCTCACAGCATGCTGTCTCGTCCACAGCTTCAGGTAGCTGATGTCACTGAGCTGGAACCAGGATCACCCCAGTATGTGGGCATGGCTGTTCTGGCCTGTTCAAGCTCTAGTTTGGAACAGATATTTGACATTTTGATCCTGCTGTTGTGACTCTGCCTACTTAAAATCACAAGTATTTTTCTGGGGTTTAAAAGGTAATTAAAAATTTAGCTTAAGAAAAACTTAAGGGAACGGGGTGTGGTGGCGCACGCCTTTAATCCTAGCACTCGGGAGGCAGAGGCAGGTGGATGTCTGTGAGTGCAAGGCCAGCCTGGTCTACAGAGTGAGTTCCAGGACAGCTGGGGCTACAGGGAGACCCTGTCTTGAAAAGACCAAAAAAAAAAAAAAGAAAAACTTAAGGCAAAAATTGACATTTTCACCCTTTCCCTGAGCCCTGGCACAGAGATGCTGTGAGGTATAGGGGTGCACAAGTCACATCGAGAGGCTGACACTGAGCCAGGAGGCTAAGTTGGGCTTCAGGCTGAAATGCTAAAATTAAATTCAAATATGTTAGAATATGGTTCCTATTAGCTCGAGTTTCCACAAGCAACTACTTACATAACTGGAAAAGTACAAATTGACCTCCTCTTCCTGGGGGAGATGGCACTATAGAGTTGAAAGAAAAAGAAGGAAAGCAGGGTAAGGACGGCAAGGGAGGGCAGAAGAAAAGGAGAGGGAAGAAGGGGAGAGGAACGTTCCCTAAGGGAAGACCCTGACTGTGGAGCCCTTTCAGAATGAACACGTGCATAAACTTCCTGTAGTGAGCGAGAGACCACAGCTCCCCTAGGAACATCTAGCCCCTTGTCCTCTCAGGAAGGCAATTCAACCAAAATGCCCGGACTCTCTACTACTTGGTGGTGCATTGCTTACTGGACATCCTTAATCAAATACTGGAGAGAGAAAGAAAGAGAGAGAGAGAGAGAGAGAGAGAGAGAGAGAGAGAGAGAGAGAGAGAGAAGCTAGGTTTTCTCAAACAAACATAGGTTTTCTCAAAGTTCTGGAGGCTGGGGGCCTGAAATAAGGTTCTGGCAGGATGGTGCTCCCTGAAACTGTGGGGAAGGGTCGTGCCTTGCTTCCCCTGGCTTCCTCCAACCCTCCATCTTCACAAGGCTTTCTTGCTCTCCACTGTCCCTTCGCAGAACCCCCCCCCCGTGCATATCTATCTCCTCCAGATTTTTCCAGAATCAATAAAGACAACGGTCAGATTACAACACAACCCATTTTAATTTGATCGCCTCTATAAACAGTCTTATCTCCAAATAAGGTTACATTTTTAACATACTAAGGATTAAGATTTGAACATATTTTTGAGGGGATATTAGTTGCTGTTTCTGTGGCAGAACACTGAATGAAAAGAACTTAATGAAGGAAGGGTTTATTTGGGGTCACAGTTCAAAGGTACAGTCTACCATGGGAAGTCACAGTGGCAGGAGACTGAGGTAGCCGGTCACATTGCATCTGCAGTCGGGAAGTGGGCAGGGATGAGTGCTGACGCTTAGTTTACTTGCTGCTTCTCATTCAGCCCAAGACCCCAGCCCATAGGATGGTGCCATCCACACATTTAGGTCTTTTCCACCTCAATTACCCCAATCTAGAAAGTCCTTCACAAACATGTTCAGAAGTTTGTTTCTTAATTGATTCTACATCCTGTCGGGTTATCAATCAGTATTAGTCATCACAGAGGGACACAACTCATCTCATAACACATGGCATGGTGTTATGTATTTCTTTTTTCTTTCTTTTTTTTTGGGGGGGGGGTCTTTTTGAGACGGGCTCTCCCTATAGCTCTGGCTGTCCTGGAACTTACTCTGTAGACCAGGCTGGCCTTGAACTCACAGAGATCCGCCTGCCTCTGCCTCCCAGGTGCTAGGATTAAAGGCGTGTGCCACCACGCCCAGCTAAGGATAGCACTCATTTGTGGGTGCTGGGAATCAAACTTCTTTTTTTTTTTTTTTTTTTTTTTCGGTTCTTAGCCTCAGCCTTTAATGGCTGCGCTATCCCCACAGCCCAGTGTTATGTATTTCAAGTGGGAAATTTATGATTGAAATTGTAAGACATTTAATTGTATTATCTAATTGTTGTGTAAGTTTAAAAATCCCACAGATCTGTAGTGGAAACAATAATGACAAAACAGGCAATGTTTTACTATCAGAAAACCTGGAATAACATGTTTTACATATATCTTATGCAATTTTTCTATAAGTACTTATCATAACTCACCTTTCTATTTGCATGTATTGGTGGCAGATCGCTATCCCCTTACAAGAGAGGGAGAAACAGTGAAATAACAGCAATGCCAGGACACTGAACAATTTTTAGTGATGAGTATGTCTTATAAATTCCTTAGTGTTATAATAGGCATATCTCTGAGGCCTCAATAAACCTGTCAGGCTGGGGTACTACATGAATAAGAAATATATAACCAGAATCACCAGAGAAAAATATAATTAAAAGCACTTCATATTTTTTCCAGTATTTTACCATACAATGATAAAGTGGGTATATCTTCTTTAAAAATTTGAAAAAGAACTGTATCACCTTTTTTCCTGGTCTCCTGAGGACATGTACAGAAACAGAACACAGATCTACCACATCCAGCCCTGGGTCCTAAAGTAAATGACCACACTCTTCTTCCCCTAAAATTCTTTAAATACCCAGCCATGTGATCAATCTTCCTCACTGTCTCCCCATCCTTTCTAACCAGAGCCCTTCACTGTGAAAAATAACCAGGCCCTTCCTGTTTATTTTTCTTTGCACTGTGTCTGTTTCTCATACAGAGCAAAGAAAAGCCTGGGAGCCAGTCCAGCAAGCCAAGTCCATCCTCTTAGGAGGGCAAGTGGGAGGGGCCACAATACTTATATTTGAATATCATGCCAACTGCTGCATTTTAATAATTCTACCACATTACATTTTTAATATAAAGTGAGTAGAGTACTTTTTATTCATAGAAGCCAGTTTCTTCATGCAACCATTAAATAAACGTTAACTCAATATTTTTAAATGTGTATTTGCCTGAGCACCAAGTTATTAACCTCATGAGTGCACTCACATCTGTCTGAAGGCTTTGGGATGAAGCACTTTTGCAATTAAAAGTCACACAGTGTTAGTGAGGAGAGCAAGACTAAATAGCTTGATGACAGATTTCATGGGGAAATAATCACTAACGCTTTTAAGCCCTGGAAAACATGTAAATTTGAGTCTAGACCTTTATGCCCAGGATGTATTAGAAACAAGCTGGAGATAGTGTTTAGAACCAGAAGAGTGGTATAATTCTGTTACAGTTTGAATATGAACTGTCCCCACAGGCTCAGGTTTGGAGATTCTTGGTCTCCATCTGGTGGCTCTATCTTGGGAGGTTCTACAAACTTTGAGAGCTGGGGACCAGCTGGAAGAAGTCGTCACTAGGGGCAGGTCCTTAGGGTCGATTATCCTCAGCCACTTCCTGTCGCATTCTGCTTCCTGCCGCCATTGAACAGCTGCCCTCCAGCACGTGCTCCTCCCTGTTCACGATGTTCTGAAGGGCAAGGGCTAATCACGGGGCAAACCTTCTGAAACTCTCTGCACCCAAATAAACCTTTCTTTCCTTAAGTTTTTCTGTCAGGTAGTTTGGTGACAGCCAGCCACCTACTACAAATTCCAAATAACAACGTGAACGCTCAGTTTTGGTCATTTCAAGTTTTACTAATGAGAGAGGTTTCATATGAGGTCATGAGTTTGTAAGCCTCTGTGTTGGTAGCATGTAGTATTGTCTCCCAAAGCTTCCCATAGAAGTGTCTAAGTAAAGGACTGGAAAAGACATTGGAAATATCAAGAAGCTGTATGTGGTGGCTGAGTGGGAATTTCTTTCTACTGGAGGAAATTTCCACTAACAGGCACGCCGTTGAATGCACCAAATTCCAGTATCTGCCATAGTGATGAAACTAGAGAGGGTCTATTACCCCTCATTCCTGGTCGCGAAGTCTGGGACATCTCTACCATAAAAACAAAGGCTCACCCTTCTCTTCAAGGGGCCGTTTTCTGTAAGGATAGAGTTGTGTGACTCATCCCACACCAGCCCCACAGTTTCTCCCTTTGCATAATTTGAGAAATAAAAAATTTCAACTATGCAACATGGACAGAAGTAGAATGTGATTTTGCTTTGCCTCGATGTATAGTGAGTCCAGAAGAGACATTCTGGGGAAGGGCAGAGAAGGGAGATCCCTGAGGTGATGCTTGCAGGAGTGAGAGCAGACTTCAATTGCATTTCCTTTACAGCTGGACACATTCCTAGGTGACACACATTGTTTCTCTGTAATCACTGCTCCTCACAGCAGTGGTAAGGATGGGTTCATTGGGGACGAGGGGAAAACAGATATAACTAAAAAATGAGGATTAGAGCTTACAAAATTTATAACTTTTCTGAAACTATTCCTCAGTAATAGACAGGGCTGGGGACACTCTTTAATTCCTACCACTTAAGGCTTTGTTGTTGCCGTTGCTGTTGTGTTGAGACAGGGTCTCCCTGTAGCCCCTGCTGGCCTACAACTCCCTATGTAGACCAGGCTGGCTTTGATCTCACAGAGATCCACCTGGCTCTGCCTCCCGAATGCTGGGATTAAAGGCGTGCACTGCCGCATCTGGCTGGCTTTTTCTTTAAAACAGGGTTTCACCCCATAATCTAGGCTGCCCTAAGCAATCCTCCTGTCTCCTTAATTCTGGCTTCTAGGCTACCAACAAACATTTCTCAGATCTCAAAGTGTCTTTGTGTCAACCTAAGAGTTAGGGACAGTGGAAACGATGGGACTTAGCAGCTGTAAAATAAATAAATAAATAAATAAATAAATAAATAAATAAATAAATAAAAAGTGAACTTGATAGCTGGAACAATAGAGAGCACCAGTGAAGTCACGGTGCAAGAGGCAGAATTCATCTGGGCTGGAGGTCCTAGAAGAGAAATAACACTAAAAACTTAAATTTATAATGTTTACCATCTCTCCCAAGCAACCTTAGAATAGTGTGAAGGAAGTTAAAAAAGACAACAGAAAATAAGATAGTTATCAAGTACTGAACCAAAGATAAAAAGAAATAAAATTATGGGGCTGGAGAGAGGGCTCAGTAGTTAAAGAGCACTGGCTGCTCTTGCGGAAGACCTGGATTCAGTTCCCAGCACCCACATGGTAGGAAACAACCATCTAAAATTCCTGCTCTAGGGGATCTGACGTCCTTTCTGAGCTCTGCGGGCTTTGCATGACATGGGTACCCTTGCATACATGCAGGCAATATACTCGTACACATAAAAAATAAAAATAATAAAATATTTTAATAAAGATATGCAAGTTAAAGCAGGAACAGAAATTATAGTAATAAATTTTCTTGACCTAAAATTGGTTTCTGCACAGTGAAGGAGTTTGCCATGGTACAAAAATGACCATGGGGGCTAGAGAGATGGCCTAGCAGTTAAGAGCGCTGACTGTTCTTGCAGAGAACCCGGGTTCGATCCCCAGCACCCACATGGCGGCTGAGAACCGTCCGTAACTCCAATTCCAGGAGAACTCCAGTTCCAGGGGACTCTGATGCCCTCTTCTGACCTTCACAGTGTTGCACGACACGGGTGCACAAACCTACATGCAGACAGTACATGGAAGTACTGTGCAGCAGTGGCAGCCATATGCCTGTATATCCCAAATCTAATTGGCTATTGGCTCTCTCCTTGGAGGAATAACCCACGGCTGATGCCACAAACTTACATCCTCTAATGGTCAGGAGATGTTATAAGCCACAATAAGACCCTGTCATATTTAACAGAAAAAAATGTAATTCATGGATTAACATACCATCCAAACATCTGTGTATGTACCAAAGTAACCTACCATAACAATTAGTACTGTTTAAATACCTATATATCTAATTGCTTGTGCTTCATTAGTAGGATCAAAAGGTTATGCCTGGACAAACTGTCAGCCCATGAAAGGAAACAGCCAGAATTGACCAGAGTCCAAGACAACAGCTCCAGAGAAAATAGACTGTTTTGCTTCTCATGCACCTGTGCCCCTTTTCTAAGCCTAGGGAACAATCTGCGGAAGAGGGGGCGTGGTAGAATGTAAGGGCTGCGATTGGGGTGAATGGTGAAACTACAGCAATATAGTCTGGACACTTATTTGATCAACTTGATTGAACATACAAACCCCCCCTGCTGGATGGTGGGACCAAGGGGCTATGTGGGATTGGGCATAACTGCTTGCAAATTAGTTTTACATGAAGGATGCTTGTACTCATAAATTATCACTTATTGCTAAAAAATGAAAAAAAACTGAAAGATGCAGGACAGTTATGGCAGAATGCATGANTTGATTTCTCTTTCTAGGTGCCTGGGGATGGTTGCTCCTTTCTTCTGTTCTTTGAATTGCTTCAAGTATTCTCTGAAGGGTTGGTTTTCCGGACATGTATTCTTTCAACTTGTTTATGTCATGGAAGGTTTTTCTCTCTCCTTCAATTATAATCGACATTTTTGCTGGGTATAGTAACCTGGGTTGGCCTCTATTATCCTTTAACACTGGGAATGCTTTGCTCCAGGTTCTTCTCGCTTTCATAGTTTGCGTTGAGAAGTCAGTTGTAATTCTGATAGGTTTCTCCTTATAGGTCACTTGTTGTTTTTCTCTTGTGGCTTTAAGGATTTTGTCTTTGTTTTGGGTGTCCAGCATTTTAACTATGATATGGTGTGGAGAATTTCTTTTCTGATCTTGTCTGTTTGGAGTTCTATGTGCTTCTTGTATTGGTATTGGTTTGTCTTTTTTTAGTTTGGGAAAGTTTTCATCTATTATTCTGTTGAAGATATGATCAATACCATTCTCTTGGGATTCTTCTCCTTCCTCTCCTCCTATGATGTGGAGGTTTGATCTTTTCATAGTGTCCCACGGTTCCTGGTTGTTCCAGTTTTGTGTATTTTAAATTTTTTCATGATATTTACTTGAGGTTTTTAGTTGTTCTGTGTTATCTTCCAGGTCTGATATTCTTTGTTCTGCTTCCTCCATTCTGCTTCTGAGGCTTTTTCCATTCCTTTCCTCTTGATTGGATGAGTGCTTGATTTCCTTTTTCATTTCCTCTTCTGATTTCTTTAGTATTTCTACTTCTTTTTGGAGCTTCTCAATCTCTTCCTCTAGATCTTTGCTTCACTGGTTGGTTTCTTTATCTTTTTCAGCATGGGATCTTTTCAGTGTTTCTACTTCCTTCTGGAGTTTGTCATTCTCTCTCTCTAGGTCCTTCTTGAGTTCTGCATTCTCTTTTCTTAGTTCCTTGATTTGCTCTTTATAATCTTGTAGTTCTTTAAATATGTTCCCAATTGTGTTTCTGATATCTGTGTCCTGGGCCATCCCCAGGGGGATCCCACTGTAGGAATCTTCCATAGGGTTGGTAGAGCTTGATGCGGGATTATCCTGCTCCTTTCCTGTGTTGTCTCTTCTTCGTGTTCCTGGCATATGAGCTTCTCCTTCCCTGTATTCCAATGTAAGTCCTAAATGCCTCTTCACTGTGTTGAAGGCTTGCTTTGCTTGCCTCCTTCAGATGCCTTCATAATCCCAGTTGGTGGGGGGGGCTGTGGGTGGGCTCTGGGACCTGTGCTTGCCTCAGCTGGTCTCAGGAGATCTCAGATCTCAAGATTCACAGAACACTACCTTCTATACCAGCTGGGAGGATAACTCCGCCCCCACAGCCACTAAAGCCAATTAAGCCAAAGACAACTGGATTAACGGATTAACTATATTAAATCAATCAACAATCAGCCTTGCACTTGCCTCAGCTGGTCTTGGGAGATCTCAGAATGTGGATAGGTAAATTAAGCTTAATTATATTTTATCTGCACAAGGGTCTCCTGTTTATGGATTTAAAATAATATTTACAAGATACTTTTTTATTTTTTATTTATTTATTTATGTGTATGAATGTACTGTCTGCATGTAGGTTTGTGCACCCGTGTCATGCAATGCTGTGGAGGTCAGAAGAGGGTGTTGAATTCCCCTGGAACTGGAGTTCTCCTGGAATTGGAGTTACAGACAGTTCTTAGCCACCATGTGGGTGCTGGGGATCGAACCCGGGTCCTCTGCAAGAGCAGTCGGGAATCTTAACCACTAGGCCATCTTTCCAGTCCCAATATAGTTGGGAAATCCTTATACTAAAATAACAAGGGATGAAGGCATAAAACAAAATCTCGTCTGTCACATGGGGTATTATTTAGAACAGTACTGGCTACTGTAATAAATAATCTCCAAGATCTTAGTGATTAACATTAAAAACACACTTCTTGATTACAGCATAGCCCAAGGCGGGTTTTCAGTGGATGTCCTTCCACATAGTGATGCAGGAACCCCGCTTCCCTCTGGTGCTGGCTTTTCTAGTTCGTTTTCTCCATGTAGCTGATGGACAAGAGAACAACGTAAGGAAGGCACACTTGCTGCACTACAGAGTAACACTGCAGTCAGCACCAGAGTACATAAACCATGGTGGTCCTTGAATATATAGTAGAGTTAAACGTCCCTGCCAGCTAGGGATGCCGTAGGCTAAATAAGATGGTAGCATAACTTGTTGCTCACGGATTGGCAAGGTTGATTGTATGCCTTGTGTCTTTTATAAAAGTATGGCACACATAATTATGTAGAGTACTCATACTTGATAATGATAGTAAATGAATGGCTATCTCCAAGACACAGACATACATACAGACAGACGACAGTATATCATGTGTCCCTGTTTCATTTCTGTTGGTGTGATAGAGCATCCTGACAAAAAGCAACACAGGAGAGGAAGGGGTCTATGTTAGCTTACAATTTTAAGTTACAGTCCATCATTTCAGGGAAGTCACAGCAGGAACTTCAGCAGGTAGTCAGTCACATCACATCCAGCCAAGGTACACATGCTGCCTAGCTGCATGTTTAGTTTCTTCATACATACAGTTCAGGGTCCAGAGTACAGAATGGCATTGCCTACAGTGGACTGGGTCCTTCTGTATCAGTTAACAGTCAAAACAATCTCCCACCGAAATATCCACAGGCTCTGTTAAGTTGACAGTTATAATTAACCAGCACACAGTGTTATGCTGGTAATACCCTTATCAACCTGTGTTTGTTGTCTCTTCTTTGTACCAAGAGATTGTATGGATGATTGTTTAAATACCCTTACTTAATGATGTTAATACAATGACTAAAATCACCCAGTGACACATTTCTTAGAACATGACCTCGTCATTAAGCAACACACCTGCAGGAGAGGCTGCCATATATGCCCAGGAGGAATTAAATGGCTTCATAGATGTCATTGTCCACATGGTTTCAGCTGTGTAAAAATGCATAGAAATAAGACTATGAAGTGAAGAAACTCACAATGTATTAAACATCCTTCCTGGATAACGAAATTCAGGATATGGTTTCCTTGGCTTCTTTATTACATATTTCTCTAGTTTCCAGGAATGCTCATTGCTTAGATTAATAGTTTTCTCATTATAAATTACTTAGATTAATAGTTTTCTCATTATAAATAGGAATTATGGTAGCACTTCACTGGTGGTTAAGGCTAAGTCAAATCATGGATATAAAATTAGACATTTTAAGCACTTGGGAGGCAGAGGCAGGCGGATCATTGTGAGTTCAAGGCCAGCCTGGTCTACAGAGTGAGTTCCAGGACAGCTGGGGCTACAGGGAGACCCTGTCTCGAAAAGACCAAAAAAATTACACATTTTAGGGGCCGGAGAGATGGCCTAGTGGTTAAGAGCACCAACTGCTCTTGCAGAGGACCCGGGTTTGACCCCCAGCACCCACATGGTGGATGAGAACTGTATTTAACTCCAGTTCCAAGGGAATATGACACCCTCTTCTGACCTCCACAGCATTGCACAACATGAGTGCACAAACCTACATGCAAACAGTACATTCATGCACATAAAAAATTATACATTTTATTCTTCAGAGAAATTTAAAAATAATCTCAAATTTCATATCACCTAGGATACATAAATCACCCAGGATAATCAAATAATCAAAATAACCCTAAAGAATAATAATAAGGGATTTGGATCAGGGCTCTGCACGGGATTTTGGTCAGTGCTCTGCACCTTTAGGCGGGCAGCCTAGAAGTCACTTGGGCAAGTATCTTTGCAGGTGGGCTCTTTCCGGGGCTGCAACTAGGGGGTCATGTCTCTGAGGACTTCTGGGCGGGACACCCTTTGCCTTTCTTTGGTGCCAGGGGCCAGAGGGTCGGCGGATTTGGGTCAGAGCTCTGCACGGGATTTGGGTCAGTGCTCTGCACCTTTGGGCAGGCTGCCAGGGTGCGGCGGGCTAGGTCAGGCATATCACCCCCCCCCGAGATTGGTGAGAATCCAAGTGGACTTTTTTTTTTGGAAAACCTTCAGAACAAGAAGAGACAAGTCAATACTCCATAAACAAGGAGGAGGAAAGGGGGAGAAAAAAAGCATCTGAAGGAGGAAAGCAAAACCATCCCCTAACATAGTGAAAAAGGTATTTGTGATCTGAACCACAAAAGGGAAGCCCACATGCCAGGGACACGATGAAGGGACAACATGGGAAAGGCACAGGAAAATCCTGCACCAAGCTCTACCAAACCAGTAGGAGATAGCCACAATGGGAACCCCTTGGAGGAGACCCAAGGAACAGATCTTAGAGGAATAATTGCAGACCTATGCAGAGAAATTAAAGAACATAAAGAGGAATTCAGAGAACTAAAGAGAGAGAATGAAAAACTCAAAAAGGACCTAGAGGGATACAATGACAAACATCAGAAAGAACTAAA
>VZQC01011538.1:554242-604009 GCA_009823505.1 Rhizomys pruinosus
TATATATATATATATATATATATATTATCCACACAAATATTTGTATATATAATATATTTAATATCCACATGCATATTTGTATATGTAATACATTTAATATCTACACACATATTTGTATATGTAATACATTTAATATCTACACACCTATTTGTATAGATAATACATTTATTTTTTTATTTTTTTATTTTTATTTTTTTTGGTCTTTTCGAGACAGCATCTCCCTGTAGCCCCGGCTGTCCTAGAACTCCCTCTGTAGACCAGGCTGGCCTTGAACTCACAAAGATCCGCCTGCCTCTGCCTCCCAAGTGCTAGGATTAAAGGTGTGCACCACCACGCCTGGCTAGATAATACATTTAATATCTACACACATATTTACATAATGCAGGACATTGAATTGGGGGCAAATGGGCGATGTGGTAGTGAAGCAGCTCTAAACGCCATCAGGTTATACTGTATGAAAATTGAAAAAAAATGACCTCGCTCTTTCTCTTCTGGGAGATGTCCCCACCGACAGCAAGGTGTAGATCTTCATGAAGACGCTGACTGGCAAGACCATCACCCTCAAAGTGGAGCCTAGTGACACCACTGAGAATGTCAAGGCCAAGACCCAGGATAAGGAGGGCATCCCTCCCGACCAGGAGCTGCTGATCTTCGCCGGCAAGCAGGTGGAAGATGGCTGAGTCCAGTCAGAATACAATATCTAGAGAGTCCACCCTGCACCTGCTGCTGCACCTGCGCGGTGGCGTCACTGAGCATCTCTTCGCCAGCTCGCCCAGAAGTATACCTGGGCAATAAGACCTACCGCAAGTGCTATGGTCGCCTGCACCATTCTGTGGTCAACAGCCTCAAGAAGTGGGCCACACCAAGAACCTACACCCAAAGATCAGCAGAGCTGAGCCAACCTGTGGGGCACGACCCCAGGACCCTAATAAAGTCCGCTTTGTTGACTGGAGCAGGGGATAAAAAATAAAGCTCTTCCTCAGTAAACCAAGCCCCTCCCTCATCCATGATGAAATGCCAACAGGAATCTTGGGCAGGTCTTGTAGGCAACCATGCTGCTCTGACTTCGTGAATATGTCTGCCCATCCTCCCCAACCTCTGGCTTGTACATTCCTTCTTCTTCTGCAGTGTTCCCTGAGTCTTGAAGGGGGTGATACAGATCTCCTGCTCAGGGCTGAACAGTCAATAGTCATTCTCCATCCTTTGACAGTTGTGAATCTTTTCATTAATCACTTCCCATTGCAAAAAAAAAAAAAAAAAAAAAAAAAAAAACCTCTGGCCAAGGCAAGAGAGCAGCACTAATCCAAGGGAATAAATAAAATATTTAGATGGCAGCCTGATACCATGCCTGTTTTGCAAAATGGCAGTGTCAGGCTCCCCACTAGGATTTGTGACCTCCCCAGCCTTGGGTTTTTGATCCCATTTTCAGTGTCAGTCATGGATTCCTTCCTGCAGAGTGGACATCAACTCCAATTAGAAAATAGTCCCATAACATGGTACCATGGCACCAGTGCGCACACCTTGACTGGTAGGTTGGTATTGTAGCTCACAAGGTCTGTCTCTAAGTAAGCTTGTTGAGGCTTTTCTCCACAAGCAGTCTACATAGTACCTTCCAGCACTGTGAAAGCTCAGCTAGGCTTTGTGTGTGTGTGTGTGTGTGTGTGTGTGTGTGTGTGTGTGTGTGTGCACATTCCTGTCTGTGACCGCAGGTGCACATGCTATGGTGCACTGTGGAAGTCAGAGGACAACCATAGCCAACTCTTCTACCTTGGCAGTTAATGGTTTCTTATTTTTCTGCTGTGTGGCAAGTTAGCTGGCCTGTGAACTTCCCAGGACCTCCTATCTCTGTTTCATATTTCCCCATGGGAGCACTAGGATGCAGGTGTTGGTGCTACATATCTGGATTTTATGGGGGTTCTGGGGATTCGAAATCTGGTCCTCATATTTCATAGCAAGCTCTTTGATGCAGCAAGTCATGTCCCCAGTCTGCTCAGCCTTATGACTTAAACCTGTTCCTTCTAAGGCTTTTTACATCTTGATCTTGTATTTCCCAGGTTCCTGGACTATGAGGAATTAACATTATTTTAGTAACCCAATCTCCCACAGTTTAGGTGAGTAAAGCAGTCATTGTCTTGAAAACACTCAGAGCAACAACATAGCATAACGTCTGTGAATTCTACAGCAGACAAAGCTGGATTCCAACCTGGCTTTGCTCTTCACCAGCTGTGTCACTTTTGACAACTTATTTAACCTTTTACGCTACAATTGTTTCATTGTAATGTAGGGCCAGTAACATCTACCTCAGTGGACCGTGAACATGTTCAGTGACAGAATTCATATAAAGTGCTTAATATTTGTCTTATAAATTGTAAGCACTCTATGAATGGAAACAGTAATGGATGTAATTATTAACGATTATTAGTATTGGTCTAAAGAGGAGAGCATTGAGAAGGAGACAAACAGTGGCATAAAGGTCATGTGATGAAAACGGAAAGGTACTTCATAGACGTGGCCACTGGAAGGCCATTGTTGGTGCCAGTGGATGGAGGTGAGGCTGAAGCTGAGCCGCACTGGGATGCAGAGGGAATGGAAAGAAAGAAAGAGAAAGTGAGAGGAGGATATGTTTGTTTGGCCAGGACAGACTGTGAAGGGAGACAATTAAGCACTGTGTACCACCTGCCCTTTGCCTTTCTGTGGGGCGGGGTACTCACACAGAGAGTCTATCAGCAGCTCCCCAAACCTTGGCAAGAGAGTCAGTCTTTATGTCTGGTCAGTGCACTTCTATCCATTTCTTATGAGAGAAAAAAAATGAAACCCAAACTTCTAATTTGGGCTTCTCTATAGTTTCCTGAATTATAACTTTAAATACTTAGAGATTTCCACAGGCATAGCAGGCTATAATACAATAAATACAAGAAGAGGAATAGGGAGGGAGGGAGGGAAGAGAGACTAAGATTGAGACCAATCTGTAAAAGTCACCGAGATTTTATTTTATTTTATTTATTTATTTTTATTTTATTTATTTATTTTTATTTTATTTATTTATTTATTTATTTATTTATTTATTTATTTATTTATTTTGGTCTTTTCAAGACAGGGTCTCCCTGTAGTCCCAGCTGTCCTGGAACTCACTCTGTAGACCAGGCTGGCCTTGAACTCACAAAGATCCGCCTGCCTCTGCCTCCCAAGTGCTAGGATTAAAGGCGTGCGCCACCACGCCCAGCTCACCGAGATTTTAATAAAAGCAACAAATTCACAGTTGGCCCAGTAATGACCAGGAAATAGTCTGCGCACTTGGAAGGGTTAAAGGGAAGGATGATGGGTGCAAACACGGCCTGGCGTCAGAGGCCGGCAATCCCACCGTTTGAGAGCTGGAGGTAGGAAGGTCTGGATCAGGAGCTCACGATCACACCCAGCTATATAATGAGTTCAAGGCCAGCCTGAGCTATAGGAGACCCTATCTCAACAAATGAATCAAGCAAACAAGATAGTGGGTTCAGAGATTTTAATATCTCATACTAATTATAAACCCATTTGGCATGTGACCATCAATCCGGGAAAAATCCTGAGCTCGTTTTCCCCCCTGTGCTAGTTAGAAGATTTATCTGTGTAGCAATGAGTGTTCTGTGCTGAAATGGTAGGGAAGATGCTTAAGTCTGTAATTTATTACCATTCCACTCAGCATTGTATTTTGGCCTACAGCCACACTTTAACCAAGATCTCCCTGAATAATTTCAGTTCATCAACCAGAAGGAAGAATAATTCCTCAAGGGTAAGGGTGATGGTTTCTCCTTCCCTCTCACGGAGTCAAATGCTGTGTCTGTACCTAGAAAAAAGCACTAGGTATAATTTAATGAAGCTTCTGGAACATTTACAGAACCAAGGGGGACTTTTTAAGTTCTCCCTACTGAGGAGACTTATGGATGTTTTAAGTTGTTACTGGGAGGAAGTCGGAGGGGGCTGGAGTCCCAAAGGCTAACCCCGAATGTTAGTTCTATTATTATATATGGGGCCGACCTCCCACCTTTCCTATGTCCCAGTTCCTAGTCTGTGAAATGGGCAGTCGTCAACTTCAGGTGACTGTGCAGATGAAATAAAAGGCTGGGCTTTTGAAATGTCTAGGTTTCTATAGATTCTTCCCAAATTTGAATTCTTCAACATATTTTTCCTTTTTTCTTGTTTTCAAATGTTTGTGTGTGTGTGTGTGTGTGTGTGGTATGCATGTGTGTATGTGTGTGTGGTGTGCATGTGTGTATGTGTGTGTGGTGTGCATGTGTGCATATGTGTGTGTGGTATGCATGTGTGTATATGTGTGTGTGGTGTGCATGTGTGTATATGTGTGTGTGGTGTGCATGTGTGTATGTGTGTGTGGTATGCATGTGTGTATGTGTGTGTGGTGTGCATGTGTGTATGTGTGTGTGGTGTGCATGTGTGTATGTGTGTGTGGTGTGCATGTGTGTATGTGAGTGTGGTGTGCATGTGTGTAGTGTGTGTGGTATGCATGTGTGTATATGTGCGTGTGGTGTGCATGTGTGCACATGTGTGTGGTGTGCATGTGTGTATGTGTGTGTGGTGTGCATGTGCATATGTGTGTGTGGTATGCATGTGTGTATGTGTGTGGTGTGCATGTGTGTATATGTGTGTGTGGTGTGTATGTGTGTATATGTGTGTGTGTGTGGCGTGCATGTGGGTATATGTGTGTTTGCACTGTAGGAGCGCTCATGTGTGTGACCATCTAGAGGCCCAAGGTTGATGTTGGAAATCTTCCTAGATTGTTCTTCTAGCTTACTTTTTTTTAATTTTGTATTTTTTTTTATTTTTTTTTATTTTTTATTTTTTAGAGAGTATCTTCCTTTAGTCTAGATGACCTGGAACTCAGAGATATGCCTGCCTTTACCTTCTGAGTGCTGGAACTAAAGCCTAGCCCCATCTTACACTTTTTTGAAGCAATATCACTTTTTTTTGGTCTTTTCAGACAGGGTCTACTTGTAGCCCCAGCTATCCTGGAACTCACCATGCAGACCAGGCTGGCCTTGAACTCACAGAGATCTGCCTGCCTCTGCCTCCCAAGTGCTGGGATTAAAGGTGTGTGCCCAGCTGAAGCAAGATCTCTTAATCAAACGCTGAGCTCCCAGATACAGCTCCTCTCAGTCTTGCTATGTGGCATTCACCATGCCACATTACAGTTATGCTTTAATAAAAAGCAGCCTGACTCTTAGCATACATTTTTTTTATTTTATTTATTCTTTATGTGTATGAATTTACTGTCTGCATGCAGGTCTGTGTCATGCAATGCCTTGGAGGTCAGAAGAGGGCATTGGATTCCCCTGGAACTGGAGTTAAAGACGGTTCTCAGCTGCCATGTGGGTGCTGGGGATCGAACCCGGGTCCTCTGCAAGAGCAGTCGGCACTCTTAACTGCTAGGCCATCTCTCCAGCCCCTCTTAGCATACATTTTAAGGCCACGAGCAGGCCTGAACTGCTGAGATGTTCCTTCAGATTTCTCTTGGAACTGTGCTTTCTCCCAGAGGGCTCTGCCCTTCCTTTTATTGAAATAGTGTATTGAGCACAAAATAGGGAAGTAAAAGCAGAACTGTTTTATCAGAGGATCACGTCCCTTGTGACCCCTGCAAATTGAGAAGAATTCACACACAATCATAAACAGATGCTATAAAATTTTCTCATTGCTTCCAATGAGATACATGCTGTTTGCAGCCCTTTGACACTTTGGTATGTAAAACATACACACAATCATACACTGTCTTGGGTAGAGGGTAAGGAAGGGTCCTGAGGGACTAAGTCATATGCTCAGGTCACAAGAGCAGCACATGGCTCAGTGAGTTTGTCTACATTATAACCGAGCTAAGAAAAAAATTAACTTTTTTTGGTTGCAAGTTAAGGAAAAGTCATCTGTCCAGACCCGGCCCATGCTGTAAAAGTTCCCACACTGCGAGGCAGCTTGCTCTGGGGTCTCCATCTCTGAATTCTTAGACTAGAATTACAGGCAAGTTGTCAGGTCCACCCAGTGTGTACGTGGATTCTGGTATTTCAGCTCTGGTCCTCTCACACTGGTGCTTTAACTGCTGAGCCATCTCTGTTTCTTTATTCAATGGGTGCTTTGGATTCTTCCTGGGATAGTTTCTGAGTTCCATCCCAAAAAGGGAGTGACTGACAAGTTCTCTGCTCAAGTTGCTACATTCAGTAGAACACAAATGTGAAGTGATGTGGCTTCACTGCTCTGGAGGGCAGGATCCCTGGCTTCATCTCTTGCCATGGAGAGACCTTGAGGATGATATTCTTAGCCTGCTTTGTTTCTTCAAGTTATGCTTGAAGGGACGTTTGCTTGTGGTGTCCTGGAATAAATGCATGTCAAGTGTTGTTCTGTCTTATTCAGAATATTCTCAACCTATATCAGAAACTTCTTTCCATTCTGAAGTATTGAGTCATACTTATTGCTCATGGTAATTCATTAAGAAGCATTATTACCAGTCATTATTATCACCGATCATTCTATATAATTGCCCTGGAAGAATTTAGCAGTAATGAATGTATTCACAGTAAATGAATTGACTAACTAAAATGCACAGTCCTCTAAAGAAAAGAATTTTCCTATGATTAAAGTTTATCAGAAAAGCGGGGAGTGGTGGCGCACGCCTTTAATCCTAGCACTTGGGAAGCAGAGGCAGGCGGATCTTTGTGAGTTCAAGGCCAGCCTGGTCTACATAGCGAGGGACTGTTTCCGGATGGAGGGTAGTGAGTTCTGGGCCCGCTGGGGATACAGGGAGACCTCTTTTTTCTTTGTCTTCAAAAAAAAAAAAAAAAAAAAAAAAAAAAAGTTTATCAGAAAAGTCATTATTGTTCTGATCCTGGATTGTACGCTCATGAATATCGGTTGCTATTCAGATAAATAGATTCTTGCATTTTATAAGAGCAATGTACCAAACTGGGTTGAGCACGATCATGAGGAGTTTGAACGCTCGGGGAGATGAGGAAGGGGCTGTGCTCTGATCACTTGCAGTTCTGTGATGCCGTTCAGCACTGCTGTCCTAAAATACACCTCTGCCTACAAGGATCCTGCAGGCTAATTTCAGCAGCTGGGAGCTTGCCCAGACTGTCATGGGCTTTTAGGTAAGCTGCCGCAGGCAGTCACCAGCAGGCATCTGTCTCCAGAATCAGGAGGAGCTTGCAGGGGCATGGTCCTCGCTCCCAACAGGAACCTAACAGAAAATGATAAGTCATAGTTATAGATCCAAATGTTTTTGCTAGCATCTGTGAGGCTTGTTAAAAAATGTGTGTATGTACAAAAAGAGAGTTTTGCTGTTTCTCCAGGGATCCACGCTATTATTACTCGGGCTCAGCTACTGGCACAGATTATCATGGACGTTACAAACAAGGGTCTATATGGGGAGCTTAATGTACCTGCCATCTCACTGGAAGCTCCAGTATCTTCGCAGCCAGCTAGGATTTGATCCTTACTTCTGTTCCTTACTATCTATGTGTCCAGGAGCTCATTTTTCTCATATGTAAAATGAGGACAATAATGTTATATACATCACACAGTGAATAAGATGAGATAATGTATCTTATAATGATCTACAGAGTGATTTGTACAGGGTAAGCCCTCAGACATCACATTTTATTATTATTTTGTGTTCTTATTAGTAATAAACACAGAGGCTCAAATCCACCCAACTAAGAACTGTCAGGACCAAGGCTAGAACCCAGGGCTATCTGCCTATGAGTACATTGTCACTTCCTCGGAAAGGAAAGGCTATGATTATTCTGGGAGTATCAACAGCAAAGACAGAATTTGTCAGGCAACATTATTGTGGTAAAGTCAGTTTGGGGCAGAATCTCGTCAGTAGGGAGAAAAAGTAGGAACTTGGACAATGGAGCTGAACAAAGTAGTCTGGCTGGAATAGCATCTTAGACCAAGTGACCCCAGGGAATGCTATTACCAGAATAAGCTGAGAGAATAAAGTGGTGTCTTAAAAGGACACAGGTCCTACATCACCACTTTCTAAAGATCCCTAATGCATGCTGCTGAGCAGAGTGCTCAGTAAACCCAGCCCTGCAGTTTGTTTTCCCTGTACACTTCTTGAAAATGATGCCATGCATGTGTACGCATTTAGTAGAAAGCCACTCCTGTGTTCTTGATAGGAGGAGAAGGCACAAAGCAGCGAGCCTATGGGTTCCCCTGGTCCTCCTGGAGGTATAGTTGTTAAGTTTCTTGTTGTCAGAAGTCTTTCAAAATAGGAAGGACTTTTGGTCATACAACGGCACTTGAATTAAACGTGAGTCACACACTCTACAGTGAAGTCCGCAAGTTTCCTCCGGGAGCCCTGGCAAGGGATGTCTGGTCCCTGGTTCTTCTCAGTTCTCATTAATACTGTGGACTCGGAGGAAGACATTGGTGACTATTCAGTAGCTCTTGTTCTTGTTTTCAGAGAAAAGACTTTGATACCCAGAATGGTAGTACAAGCCTTTAGTTCCCGGTAGAGGCAGGCAGATCTCAATGAGTTTGAGGCTGGCCTGGTCTACAAAGGAAGTTCCAGGCCAGCCTGTCTCAAAACATATGAACAAACAAAAACAGAGTGGATATAGGGGTCTAATCTAAATATGATCAAAACATATTGAATGAAATTTACAAAATTTCAATTTTAAAAACTTGAAAAAAGAACACTTTGGGGTTAGAAAAAAAGATTAGATTATTTTAGAGAGCCATTTGTTTGGTTGTTGTTAGGAAGAAAATTTCCACCAACATGAAAAAGCTGATCCAAACATTTTACTAAATGCAATGGGCTCTGCTAGTCCAATAGAACTGATGTACCGAGAAGATCACAAGTCCAACACTAGCCTAGTCAACTTTGTGAGATCAAAACAGACAGTTAAAAGATGGCCAGGGATCTAGCTCAGTTGTTGAGAGCTTATCTAACATGTGTGAGGCCCTAGGTTCAAACCCCAGTATTACAAAAACAACAACTACTACTCCAAATCCCCCCACACTTTAATGCAACAAGACAAAGACCCTGATGATTCAGGAACTTTGTAGACTGACTTAGAAAAGTCACTGGTCTTGGGGGGATATGTGTTCTATCATGCAGATGACGTGTAGAGTTTAAGGGACACGTCTGAAGTGATAATCATTATAACTGAGTAAGAGCCTGGGTCCCTCAAAATCTTCAGAAAACTGGAGAATCCAAATCCTGTATTTGAGGCCACTCTGCAGACTTCTCAAAGTAATTAATGATCTTTTACTTAAAGTTTCAGAAACTCCCAGCTGTGCTCCTATGTTTAGTATGCAGCTGACACTTGAAGAAATGTATTTCTAAGTTTTTATCATAAACAAAATTTAAGGTCAAATTATCTCAAAAGAAATTTATAAATGTTTATAAAGTCCTTCAAAAGTATTCATGTATAAAACTGCTGTAAGAGATGGAATCAGAAGTCATCAGAGGCAGGCACAGTGGCACATACCTTTAATCTCAGCACTCAAGAGGCACAGGTAGGAGAATCTCTGTGAGCAAGGCGAGTCTGGTCTACATGGGGAGTTCCAGGCCAGCTGGAACTGGGTAACCCTGTCTCAAAAAAACAAACTTTGCATATATATATATGCAAAGAATACACCAAGATTCTAAAGGGTCTCAGAAGTGGCCCATCCTTCATCCCCATCCAGCCCCCAGGTCACTTGCTATTCTCATTAATTCATTTACACAGTCCATTTTTGACAGAACACCTTTAGTTCATACAGCTTTATGTCTTTAAGGTACTCTGCAACTTGGGCATCTTCTTCATTCAGCTTTTACTGCCCTCTACCAAGATGCTGTGGATTCATTATTACTGAATGCTCTTTTAAGGAAATAAGATTTGTTTGAGATGGCTCAGCGGTTAAAAACACTGACTGCTCTTGCAGAGGACCCAGGTTTGATTCCCAGCACCCACATGGCGGCTAAGAACTGTCTTTGACTCCAGTTCCATGGGAATCTGACACCCTCTTCTGACCTCTGCAGCATTGCATGACATGGGTGCACCAACCTACATGCAAACAGTACATTCATATATATAAAAAATAATTAAAAAATTTAAAAACTGAAAAAGAGAAGATCATTTTTTAAAATTATTATTTTTATGTGTATGTGTACTGCTTGAATGTAAGTAGGAGCAGTGGTGTGGTGCAATGCCCATGGATGTGAGAAGAGGACTCCCTGGAATTGGAGTTATGGATGGTTGTTAGCTACCATGTGGGTGCTGGGAATTGAATCCAGGTCCTCTGCAAGAGCAGCCGGGGCTCTTAACTGCTGAGCCACCTGCCCAGCTCCAGGAAATAAGATTTATGCAATAGAAACATCTTAAATCTTCCTATATAATAATAGTATTTGCTTGTGTTTTTCTTGCAACTTATTTAAATAGATATGACATATCCAGTGAGGCGATTGCTGTTGAAATGACGTTACCAAGTCCTTAAAATGTGGCTAGTACCAACTGAGAATTACTATGAACATAAAACACAACCAAAGTATTAAAGACTTAGTACAAAAAAAGTAGTGGTTTGTTGGGGAAATCTGTAGAAATTTGAGGAAGTACAGCCTTACCTGAGGAAGTAGGTACCTAGGCACAGCCTAACTTCACTTCCTGTTCTCTCTCTGCTTTCTGACTGGATGGCCAGTCAGCCTCCTGCTGCTGCCCCTGCCTCCGTGCTTCAGCACGATTCATCCCCTGGAAACCATATGTCAAAAATCAACCCTTTTCCCCTGAAAAAAAGAAGGAGAGAATGCAACATATTTGATCAATACATGTTTGCATTGACTACGTGTTAAAGTAATATTTTGAATAGATTGTGTTAATACATATTATTAAACTTAATTTCAACTATTTCTCTTTTTAAGGTCATTTGAAACTTTACAATGGTATATGTGGCTCATATTATATTTCTATTAGACAGTGTTGGACAAGGGTGCAAATGAAATAATAAAGAAGATGACGCTAATGGGGCTGGAGAGATGGCTCAGCAGTTAAGCGCACTGGTAGCTCTTGCAGAGGACCTGGGTTAGAGTCCCAGCACCCACATTGTGGCTAACAACCGTCATAACTCCAGATCCAGGGGATCCAGTGCCTCTTCTGACCTGTACAGGCACTGCATGCTCTTACATACCTGTAGGCAATACATTCAGACACATGAAGTAAAAGTAATAAATATTAAAAGAAAGAAGATGTAACTAGAAAAGTTACTCAAATCCAAAGCTTAGAAGGCCTTGAAAGAATGCCTATTAATCACTCTGAGTACGGCAAATATTGCCAGAGCTTATGGAAATGTACAATATTGCTGCTCAAGTTTTATGGCTTTGATATTACGTGATAAGTATATAATTTTATTTATTTATTCATTTATTTGTTGTCTTTTCGAGACGGGGTCTCTGTAACCCCAAGTGGCCTGGAAGTCACTATGTAGACGAGGCTGACCTCGAACTCACAGAGATCCACCCAGCTCTGCCTCTTGAGTGTTGGGATTAAAGGCATGTGCCACCACGCCCGGCCCCAATTTTAATGACTAGTATCCCCAATGGCTTCTGGTGGTCCCTTTTCGACTCTTGGCTTCTCATGTTTCATGAAGTAGTTACATAATTGAGAAAAACTCCACAGAATGTAGTGAGAAGACAAGACCATGCGGTCCTGCAAGAGAACTAGCAAAGTGTTGTGTAATTTTCACCTTTCACCAGAGGGATGAAAACTCAAGCCCTTTAGCTCAGGGTGCGCTTTCTGCTCTCTGGCAGGCCTTTGGCGAGACACAGATCACCTTAAGTGGGCCACAGACTGATTGTTAATTTCCATTCCTGGGGTTTGTTTCATTTTCTGGCATCTCAGTTAGCTCCAAGGTGATGCTTTAAATAGTCACGAATGCACTGTGGAAGGAGGCAAAGTTTCGGAAGCGGTCATTATTAACTTCCTTTGTCAGTGATTTTTTTTTTCACCTTCTGATGAGTCTTCAGCGCAGTCTGAGCTACTGTTCTGGAATCCAACCAGCAAGCTGTTATCAGAACTCTCCAGCCACTCTTGGATACCACTGCCAACAAGCTGGGAAGGATTGTGTAGGAGGAAATGGCAACCTTGCTGAGTCAGGTAACTTCCAAGACCCAAGGTTGATTAGTAATTAGTGCGCCCGTGTTCCCGGGGCCACAGAAGTGCAGGCAGCCAGGACCCAGCTTCCCCTGATTCTCCAGCATGGAAAAGGCCTGCCTAGGGTGGTGAGATGCTCAAATCCCACACTTAGAAGAGCCAGGATCGACAGGCCTTGTGCCCGCAGCAGGTGTAGGCATTAGTCCTTCAAGTTCTAGGGTGCCCGAGATTTATAGGTAAGAGAAAGAATAATTTCTAGGGTTGAGTAAAGCCAGGGGTCCCTAGGATCTTATGCTTCTGTTTCTGATCCAGACTAGATGAGTGGGGTTCCAGTGGAAATACTCCCTAGAGTAACTTAACTTGGAATGGTTAGTAAAAGCATCATGAGCTCTAGAATCCCAAGAGGTGGGATTGACTACTCACTCAAGCCCATGTGAGCTTCAGTTTCTGTCTGTGAAATGCGAAATGCTACTTTCTGTATAGAGTTGATGCCAGGCCCAGTCAAAAGTGATATTTCAAAATACCTTTCATCAAAAAAAAAAAAAAACAAACAAAAAAAAATACCTTTCATCATGCTTTATCCTCTCAGTTGAATTATTACAGCAACTTCACAGCTGGACCCTCTTCTTTCTTTATCTATTATAGGAGGTTCTTGATATAGAGGCCAGAGTGAGTTATGTAAAATGCAGGAAAGATCAAGTCACTCCTGCCCGGAAATGGTAATGGTGTCTCGTGGAATTCAGAGTAAAATCCAAAGACAAGTATAGTGACTTGCAAGACCTGCCCACCTCTCTTACCTCACAATTTTCTCTCTTTTGCCTGTACCTCTTATACATACACTGCCCTAAAATCTCCAGAATTATCTGCAATAATCACCTCTCTCACTTTTGATAGTTATAAGCTCAAGCGTCATTACTTTGGAAAGATCTTTTTGGCAACTCTTTCCTTCATCCCTGGCATCACAATCTCTTCATTATGACATATTTTTCCCTGAACAATATACTTGTGCATTTTTTTGCTTCTTTCACTACAATATTAGCCTGTATTTTAGATTGCAGGACAGGCAGACTACAATTCCAATCAAATCCCCCACATGAAGTCAACATGAAAAGCTGGAATCATACACGCACCCACAAACACACACACACAAACACACATACCATACACACACAATATACACACACAGATACACATACACACAAATACACACACACCATACACACAGACACACCATACACACACACACACACACACACACACACACACACACACACACTATGGCAAGCACCAGGCACCTAATGTATTAGTTACTTTTATATCACTGTGACCAAATATCTCCCGGAAACCACTTTCGATGGTTCATTTCCATTGACAGTTTGCTCTTGCTGGCATTAAGAAACATTGCATTGATGAGGCACGCTGTTGGGTGTATCTCTGAAGAGGTTTAACAGAGAACGGAAAACTCATGCTGAGTGTGGGTACCATCCCAAACTCTGAGATCTCTGAATAAAAGCGGGAAAAGGAGAAATCCAGTTGAGACCTGCCTTTCTTCCCTCTGTTTCCTGATCTGATGTGAGCGAGCTCCTGCAGCCACAGCCACAGCCACAAGGCCTTCCCGCCACAGGGCTTTCTGGGCCATGATGGACTCCGTCTTCTGAATCATGAGCTCAGATAAATCTTTTCTCTCTTAGGTTGCTTCTTGTTGGGTATTTAGTTACAGCAAGGAGAAAAGTAACTGATATACAACTTAAAGGAAGACTCGTGGTTTAAGAGATGCAGTCCATCACAGTGGAGGTCTGAAGCAGCTTGGCCTATGGCAGCAAGAGCTTGCAGCCCCTTCTAATATAACATCCAAGAGGAAGCAGAGAGCTTGGGCCAGAAACAGGACAGACTATACCCTCAAAGGCCTTCAGCTAGGGACCCACCTCCGGTAGCCACGCCTCCTGTTCCAAGGGTTCTACAATCCTCCAAAATGGGGCCACTCAGTATTCAAACACCCGAGTCTGTAAAGGGCATTTCGCATTCGAACTGTAACATCTAACAATACAGGAAGAAATTGGAACAAGATTAGAGTTCAAAGAGGTAAACCAGATGCTTTTGGAGAGGAGGATTTGCTGACAGTCAAAAAGCAGCTGAGAGGCAGCACTTCACTGAGGCCTGGGAAATCACTGCTCAGTGTCCTGGAGCCATGGGAGCTGCCATTTTGGCTCTGAGACTCTGGCAACTCACTGGATGCAGCTGAGACACAGAGGGAAGCTTTGGAGAATTCAGCTCTGATGACGTGGGGACTGGCCTTCATGCCCCCAAACACAGAGGAATCCTAATGTGATTCCCTGCTCTCTGGTTTGAGATAAAGAGGATGACCCAAAAACATAAGGTGTGGATTTTACTCTGGCCTGTAACCCGGGAATCTTAGTTCCAGGCTGCTAGTACACCCAAGTGTGTAAAGAGGAGAAAAGGGAAAGCCATTGTGGTAGAAAATAGCGTCTTCCTGGGTCTAAACACTAAGTATTAATTTGCTCGGAAAAATATAAGAGATTATAAAACAGATGAAGATTCAAGGCAGATTAAGCCAGAAGAACCAAGTAAAACAGTAGGCACCCAAACCAGTAATGCAGATGTTAGCATTAGCAAAACATCATTAATATGTTCATGTTGTATGGATTTTCCTGATGAAACATTGAAAAATATCTGTTCAAAACAAAACAAAACAAAACAAAAAAAACAAAACAAAAAAAGAAAAAATTAAAAAAAAAATCTGTTCACCCCAAATAGAGAGGGCACTGCCAGATGAAGAAGAGATTCCATCTAACTCCAGCTTGGTGAACCCATGAGTTTATAGGGGTGACTTATAAGAGTGTGGATGACTGACTAAGAGGCCTTGGTACTCTGTGAAGTCCCCTGCGTAACTTAAAGGCAGAGAATTTCTATTTCATTTACTTAGTTTTTAGATAGTAGAATCCGGGCAGGGAAGAGAAAGAGGGGCCTGTGAGGATTTGAGACCTCCTGAGTCCCATGACCTTCCCCCTCCCTCCATAACGGAATGTTAATAGGCCAGATCTCCTGGAGGAAGGGCTTGTGCAGGTGACCACAGTCCTTGGGTTCAAGACAGGCAAGGCTGAGTTCAGCCTGGAGGAAACAGCTATGTTATAGCTTGTGTATAAATGCTTTTCCCAAACCCTAAGCAATGATATCATAAAACTGGCCAAAAGCTACCTAGAGTTGAAAAATAGAATAAGTACAATTAAAAACTGAATAGACAGTTTGAACAGCAGGTTACACATAATTGAAGAGACAAATTGTGAACTGGAAGCTCAGTCAGAGGAAAATATATCAAATGAAGCCTAAAGGAATATTTTTAAAGTAAAGGATATTAAGAAAAACAGGATAAAGTAAGAAGAGCCATCTAATTGGGGCTCAAAGATGAAAAACGATAGAAAATGGAGCATTTGAAAAGATAACTTCGGGCTAGAGAGGTAGCCTAATGGTTAAAAGCACTGCTCTTGCAGAGGACCCATACCCACATGGCGGCTGAGAACCGTCTGTAACTCCAATTCCAGGAGAACTCCAGTTCCAGGGGAATCCAAGACCCTCTTCCGACCTCCACGGCATTGCACGACACGGACGCACAAACCTACTTGCAGACAGTACATTCATACACATACAAAAATAAATAAAATTAAAAAAAAAAAGAAAAGATAACTTCAAAGAATTCCAGAGAATTGATGAAAGATATCAATTTTTGTTATTCACTAAGCCCAAAGGGGTTAAATGAAACTAAATTGGATTTTAAAAAAATACATACTTAGATATATCATAGAGAAACTGCAGAAAATAAAATCCGAAGAGAAAGTGTTAAATATAGCCAAAGGGAAGAGAGAGGAACAAAAGAGGGGCAGCTGATGTCTCAGCAGCTATGGAGAAAACCGGTCTTCTGCACAGAGACCCCTTCAGGGCACTGAGGAGCAGCACACAACAAAGAAAGATAGTGACAAGCTGTCAAGACCCTTTCAATTTACATTACAAAAAAATGCAAATAGCCCTAAACTATTATAAGTTCCTAAAAACAGAGGAGAAAAAAGCTAACCACAAGCAGTTCACTGGACGAAGAAATGCCCTGCTTCATTTGTAATAAAATTAATGCAAAAATTAAAACTACAGAGAGGCACTGTCTCATTCCTCTGAGAATGGGGAAAAAAAAAAATCACCAAATATGACAGCACACTGTGATGGTGAGACTTTGGAGAAACAGTCCCTCCCGTGTTTAGCTGTTAGGAAAGAAAATGGTGAAACCCCTATGGAGTAGAATTTAGTGGAAAATGCTGAAGTGATATCTGCATTTACTTTTCAACCTAGTACTTTTTCTTTCAGCTATCTATCCCAAAGATAAATTGACCAAAAGTACAAAAGGATAACTTCTTTATAAACTACTATAATGTAGCCGGGTATGGTGGTGTATGCCTTTAATCCCAGTACCTGGGAGGCAGAGGCAGGCAGATCTGTGTGAATTCAAGGCCAGCCTGGTCTACAAAGTGAGTTCAAGGTCAGCTGGAGCTATAGAGAGACCCTGTCTCCAAAAACAAAACAAAACAAAACTATTATAATGTAACATCTAGGATATAGTTTAAGTAAGTTGCAAAAGTGAGTAAAGTACACTGTTATTGGAAATATAAACAAATATATTTGTATGTATATACACATGTATGGCTGTATATACACATATAACTTATTGATAGTAGTTCAAAATAAATTATAAAAGATTAAAGTTATTACTTGGGGGTAATATAAACAACCCTGCACAATGTATAGCCCAAGTAATAAAATTATTAAGATAGTTACTGGTTGTAAGATAAGTGTAACAAAAGGACAGCTGAAATCTTATATTAGTGGATAATTTGTGGAGCTTGGAGATGGCTCAGTGGGCAGAGCACTTGATGTGCAAGCATGTGGACCTGAATTCAGGTCTCCAGCGTCTACATAAAACAACAACAAACAAACAGGCAAGCAGGGTACAGTGGCTTGTTCCTGTAGTTCCAGCCTAGGCCACATGCAGTCTCGATAGAACAAAACAAAACAAAACAAAACAAAACAAAACAAAACAAAAGCCAGAGAGGACCACATGGGCTCAATGGGACAGAGACAAGTCTAACCGATCAGTGGGCTCCCAGTTCATAGAAAGACATTGTCCCCCAAGAAGACACAATGGAGAAAAGACAGCATCTTCAGCAAGTGGTGCTGGCAAAACTGGATCACCACTTGTAGAAGAATGACATTAAACCCCTACCTCTTGCCCTGTACAAAAGTCAATTCCAGATGGATCAAGACCTCAATGTGAAACCCAAAACTCTGGAGGTGATAGAAGAAAAACTTGGCAGCAGACTACAAGACATAGGCATAGGAAAAGACTTCCTAAATCAGACAGCAGCTGCACAAGAAATAAGATAGACAATTGACAAATGGGACCTCATTAAACTCAAAAGCTTCTGTATATCAAAAGAAACAATCAAGGAAGTGAAGAGAAAACCCACAGAGTGGGAGGAAACCTTCACTGCAGATACATCTGACAAAGCATTGATTTCCAGAGTATACAAACTACTCAAAAAACAAAGAAGAAAGAAAACAAATGACCCACTCAATAGATGGAGAAAAGAGCTGAACAGAGACTTCGCAAGTGAGGAATTAGAGATGGCTGAGAAACACCTTAAGAAGTGTTCAACATCACTAATCATTAAGGAAATGCAAATCAAAACCACTTTAAGATATTATCTACTCCAGTAAGACTGGCTAGGATCAAGAAAACAAATGATACCAAGTGCTGGAGAGGTTGTGGGGAAAGGGGAACACTCATCCACTGCTGGTGGGAATGTAAACTCATGCAGCCACTATGGAAAGCAGTGTGGGGAACCCTTGGAAGTCTTGGAATGAATTTGCCACCTGACCCAGCCATACCACTCCTGGGCATGTACCCTTAAGACTCACCCCACCACAGAGATACATGCACGGCCATGTTTATTTCAGCTCTCTTCACAATAGCAAGGAGCTGGAACCAACCCAAATGCCCCTCAACCAATGAGTGGATAGAGAAAATGTGGTACGTCTACACAATGGAGTTCTATGCAGCATCCTGAACTTTGCAAGAAAATGGCTGGAGCTAGAGGACATCGTGCTGAGTGAAATAACACAGTCCCAGAAAAACAAACGACAAATGGTATCCCTCATCTGTGGATGCTAGTGCCAATTACCTAGTTGTAAGTATTTCTTGTGCATGGCCCCTTGAGCTTTTGTCCAAAGCAGTTGGGAGTGATGCATATTGGAAACAACAACAACAACAACAGAAAGGACTGCATCAAAGAACTGACTGAAACAGTGATCTTCTGCTCCACAGTCAACTTCCACATGGAGAATATTGAGAAAGGCTGAAAAAGAGATGAAAAGCATGTTTGGCAGAATGCATGAGCTCTGGTGGGGTTAGGGGATAGGGTGGGGGGATAGGGTGGGGGACATGGGTCTAGATTTGATAAAAAAATATAAATATATAAATAAATAAATCAAAGAAGAAAGAAAACAAATGAATCACTCAAAAGATGGAGCAAAGAACTGAATAGAGACTTCACAGAGGAGGAATTAGAGATGGCTGAGAAACATCTTAAAAACTGTTCAACATCACTAATAATTAGGGAAATGCAAATTAAAACCAATTTAAAATATCATCTTACTCCAATAAGACTGGCCAGGATCAAGAAAACAAATGATACCAAGTGCTGGAGAGGATATGGGGAAAGGGGAACACTCATCCATTGCTGGTGGGAATGTAAACTTGTACAGTCACTATGGAAAGCAGTTTGGAGAACCCTTGGAAGACTCAAAATGAGCTTGCCCTTTGACCCAGTCATACCACTCCTGGGTATATACCCACAAGACTCATCTTACTGCAGAAATACATGCACAGCTATATTTATTGCAGCTCTGTTCAGAATAGCAAAAAGCTGGAACCAACCCAAATGCCCCTCAACTGATGAGTGGATAGAAAAAATGTGATACAGTACACAATAGAATTCTATGCAGCAGTAAAGAAAGACAACATCATGAACTTTGCAGGTAAATGGATGGAGCTAGAAGATATTATGTTCAGTGAAGTAACACAGTCCCAGAAAAACAAACGATGAATGGTATCCCTCATCTGTGGATTCTAGCATCAATAACTCAGTTGTAAATTTTTTCTTGTGGGGAGGGATGCATATTGGAAAGAACAACAGAAAGGCTGCATCAAAAAACTGACTGAAATGGTGAATCTGGAGGGGTGGAGGGGTGGGAGAGGGACACGGGTCTATATTTGATTAATGTGAATAATCAATTAATTTAATTGATGTGAGTTTAACAAGTATCCAATTTTGCCCAAACTCTATCTACAAATTACATGGTATTTTAGGACTTAGTAAAAGTAAAAATGTCTATATTAAACAACATTGATTTAAAGGTTTTAATAAAAATGGTAATACATCTAAGTTAAGTGGAAATATAAATTGTTGTCCACATTTGTTTTACTTAAAATCTGTATAACAATAACTTTGGGATTAACATATACAATGTTAATGTTCTCTATAATTTTTGTGTTATACGGTATCATCTTGTAACATTTTCTTTTACCTATAGGATAATTTAACTTAAGGAATTAAGTTTGCTTCCCAAATTAACAACATGCAGTCACGCAAAACAGCTTGGGAAATTTAATGAAATTTAAACCTTGATTCCTGCCTATAGGTATGTGTACTGAAACTGCCTTTTTGAGACTCATGGGTCAAAAAACAAAAACCTAAAATAAAAAAGGGGGGATACAGTTATATATTAAAGCTTTTTGTCAAAATTTTCAATTTAAATCTTAAAACTAACTATGGGAAAAGATTTGCAGGTTACCACAGGTCTAAACGTCACCAACTTAATGGTTGAGAAAGAAAAGATACAGCTTTGCATTGTGTAGGATGTACCAAGAAATACCAGCAGAGAAATTGGCCCATCTAAACATTAAAAGGAAGAAAAGCCTCAGACTGCTACAGACAACAAACATCTCTGTGGATCCTATTTGTAACAACTGTTTATAATGAGTCCTAATGAACCTTACCTTCTAGGTGCTGCAAAGTTTTAATATGAGAGAATTTCTTACCTCCTTTTCATAGAACAAAGAAATACATGATAGTAATGAAGTCATTCTCTAACTGTAAATTAAAACCGGTTGTTATAGAGGCAATATCTTATAAAACCAGTATAACTGCTTTCTTTAATTGACTAATAGACATAGGAAATGTGAAAAGGATTATTCTCTATTCAGAGCCAAATATAATACTAAGGACTTTTTAAACTGTGTATTTAAGCAAAATATATTAATACAGGAGAGCTCTGATATCAGCAATGGACTATTCTGCCAAGGAGATGTTGGCCAGGGGATCCAAGCCCCTCCCCCCCAAAAGGTAAAGGCTTCTTGCCTGCAAACTGGGATACCTGCAATATGAGAGGCGGTAAGGCCTGCTGTCAAAGACCTGATGTAAGCATGGGAAAGATGTATTGAGACCATGCGTGCAAGTGTACAGTTGGTCTCTGGAATGCCAGAGAGTGTTACCAAAAGCCACTAAACCAATAAAGCAAATATTGGTCTCCTTGAGATAAGCAAGACTCCTCCATCAACATCAGCTACACCTCACGTGCCTGGAAATACTGTGCAGCAGTGGCAGCCACATGTCTATATATCCCAAATCTAATTGGCTATTAGCTCTCTCCTTGGAGGACTAATTCATGGCTGATGCTACAAGCTTACATCCTCTAGTGGTTAGGAGATGTTATAAGCCACAGTAAGACCTTGTCATCTTCTACAGAAAAAACGTAATTCATGGATTAGCATACCATCCAAACATCTGTGTCTATACCAAAGTAACCTACCACATTAATTAGTACTGTTTAAATACCAATATATCTAATTGCTTGTGCTTCATTAGCAGGATTGAAAGATTATTCCTGGACAAACTGTCAACCCATGAAAGGAAACAGCCAGAACTGATCAGAATCCAAAATGACATCTCCAGAGAAAGTAGACTGTTTTGCTTCTCTTCCACCTGTGCCCCTTTTCTAAGCCTAGGGAACAACCTGCAGAAGAGGGGCATGGTAGAATGTAAGGGCTGTGATTGGGGTGAATGGTGAAACTAGAGCAATATAGACTGGACACTCATTTGATCAACATGATTGTACACACAAGCCCCTCCAGCTAGATGGTAGGAGCCTTGGGCTGTGTGGGTTTGGGCATAGCTGCTTGCAAATTGGTTTTACATGAAGGATGCTTGTACTCATAACTTATTACTTATTGTTTAAAAAAATGAAAAAAAAAAGACATTATCCCCCAAACCAAGGTGGAGGGGCTGGAGAAATGGCTCTGTGGTTAAGAGCACTGGCTGCTTTTCCAGAGGCCTTCAGTTTGGTTCCAGGCACTCACATGGCTGCTGATAACCATTTATAACTCCAGTTCTAGGGGATCTACTACCCTCTTATGACTTCTGCTGGCATTGCATGCACATGCATGCAGTCAAACAGTAGTATACATAAAATATTAATTAATTAGTTAATTAATCACTGTAGAGATTTGAGGTTCATACCTTGGCCAGGAGCCATCAAAGCATGCACAGCAGCTGAAAGTACACAGAAACCACATTAGAATATTTAAACAAAGATGGAGCTCAATAGAGGAAGTCACCTCACGTGACCTCTGGGCTTTCTATACCCACACACATGTATACATGTATACAGACGCCACACATATACATGAAAAAGTCATTGGTAATATCTTTCAAAAATATAAAATATCCATTATAAATTAATAAGATATATAAGATATTTATGAAGAAAAAATATTGAATTTTATTCAAAACTATGAATGATACTTAGAGCTACCGTATTCATCACATTTATAACCAAAAATGTCACATCTCCCCAAATTCACCTACATATATTATGCAATTCTAAATTTCACACCTAAGAAGCTTTTGAAAGTAGAAATTAGCATGGTTCTAAAATGTATATGGAAAGGCAAAGAACAAAACTAAGATGATGCAAGGAAAAAGAGCAAGGTAGGGGGCAGGGCTTATTTGTATCTAAAGCCGTAAGAATTTCTCATAGTAGGGGACTTCAATACCCCACTGAGCTCTTTGGACAGGTCTACTGGACAAAGAATAAACAGAGAGACATCTGAACTGAATGATATGGTACACCAAATGGACCTCACAAACATCTCCCAAATATTCCACCCAAGTACAAGAGAATATTCTACTTAGCACCCCACAGAATATTCTCCAAAATCAACCACACACCGGGACACAGAAAAACACTCAACAAATACAAAAAGATTGAACAGGTTCTAGAACTAAGCTACCATTTATTTTCAGACTTAGGAATTTTTGGTATATAGGTGGAGGGTATGTATGCATATTTTAGAGTAATATAAGATCAAAAGAATGAGGAAAAAAACTAGTTTGTCATGACGTTATGTCTAACCACAGTATTTATTTTATGGGAGTGCTACTTAGTATTTCTTATACAAGGCTGCTTGAGCTTTTGTCCAAGCCTTTTCTAAAGTATTATAGAGTAGTTAAAAGTATCAGGCTGGTGTAACTTAGCCTTTCTGGATGCTTAATAACCATACTTAATGCCCATACCAATTTGGCCGAGGGTCTTAAGGGATAACTTTGTTCCTTGCCTTCAGAGATCAGCTAAGTCCCAGGGACTATGCACTGGGACATCTCTTGAAATGCCCTGCAAATGTGAGTCACTAGTCTTCCTATGCAGGGAGGTCTTGGAGATCCACCAATGGGACTTCAGCCAGTGTCTAGTATATAAAGAGGAAAATCTGTTCATGCTTCAGAAAGGGAAGCCTAGTCTAGCAAGACCTGACTTTGTCCTTGAGTGGATGAAACTGATAAATGAAAAGCCAAAAGGGGCCAGGGACTCCCATTCCCCTCCAAAACCTGAGTGACCCCGGATGAGAAATTGTACTTCAGGTTTAAAACTTGAGATCTTAGTAAAAAGACAAAAAGTAAAAAAAAACACACACAAAAAAAAAAAAGAGCACAGTTGTTTTGCCCGTCTTACTGGCAAGTGCAGCTACCCTGTGGCTGCCACTGCTCTTGCCATCCTTCAAAGACATGAGACACAGCTTTTCAACCTTCCAATATGGACTGAAGACTCATGTCTCTCCAAGAATCCTCCAAACCTCCAGTGCCAGATGGGGACTGCTGAGACATCCAGCTTGTGGACTGAGCTACTACTGGGGTTTCAGCCTCTTCAGAGTATAGACTGCCATTGTTTGACTACCCAGGCTGTATCATGGAGACCAGTACAGGAAGATCAAGACAAGACAGTGCTTACTGGACCTCATTTGGTGACCATAGGAAGGGAAAACCCTAGTGTGGAGCACAAGGGCAGAACTGATGGTGGTTTGGGCTTGCCAAGGAGGAGCCTTCAAACATGACATCTTTCAGCCTAATAAAGAAAAACAAATCATAAGCTGAAGATGCTAAAACCTATGATATATGTGGCATGTATATGTGCATATTTTGGAGTGATAGAGATTGGAGAGAATTACAACAACAACAACAACAACTGCAGAAGGACTGGGTCAAAGATTTGACCTCTACTTGAAACAGTAAACTTCTGCATCGAAAATTTTAAGAGGGACCAAGAAAAATATGAAAGACATGTTTGGCAGAATGCGTGAACTCTGGTGGGGTGGGGTGAGGGGCAAGGAAGGTGGTCTGGGTCTAGATTTCATTGGAAATTATGTATGAAATGCACAAAGCTTCAATAAAAAATTGGCTTTGGAAAAACAAGAATTAAGTATAGTGAGTCACAGCACAGACAAGTGATCATTCCAGAAATTCAGAAAGGACCCACTCTTATATGGTGATAAATCTGATATATGATAAAGATATAATGGCAAAGAATAGTATCTATGGTGTTGAAAGAATATGAGAATGAGATAGAAAGACAAAAACTAGATTTGTATTTCATGCGGAATACAATCCGCTACAGATATATTAAAGAATGAAATGAAAGAAGCACCACGAACACATTTAGAAAGAATGTAAGAGAATAACTTCATGACTCCTGGGCAAACATTCCTTAGAGAAGAAAAAAGCATAAAGGAAAATTTGATAGTCGATCACAGAGAGTCTAATACTTATACAATACCATTAAAGTAGAAGAAAAGAAGTGTCACTGCCTAGGGAAGTTATTTGCAAGAGAACCCATACTGTGGGCTGGGATGTAGCTCAGGTGATTGAATGGCTGTTTAGTATGGATGAGGCCCTGTTCCGTTCCAAGCACCATATAAACTAAATATGATGGTACATACCTGTAATCCCAGCACTCCTGAGGTGAAGGCAGGAGAATCTGAAGTTCAAGGTCAAACTTAGCTATCTAAGGAGTTTGAAACTAGCTAGATGACTGGCATGCTGATGCATACTTATAATCCCAGCACTTGGAAGGCTGTAAGAGGACCTCAAGTTTGAGGCCAGTAAGTTTAAAAAATGAAGGACGATTGTTCAGACGGGTCAGCCTTTCCGTTGTCACTTTTTGGTACATCCTACTCAATGCAAACCTGTATCTTTTCTTTCTCAGCCGTTAAGTTGGTGACGTTTTGTCCTGTTGGAACAAACAAATCTTTTCCCATAGTTAGTTTTAACAACAGCCTGCAGATAGGTTTTGCATGAAGGATGCTTGTACTCATGGATTATCACTTATAGCTAAAAAAAAAAAAAAAAACTGAGAGAAAGATGCAGGACAGTTATGGCAGAATGCATGATCTGGGATGGGGTGGGGGGGGGAGGGAAAGGGAAATAAGCCTGAACTGAATTGGAAAAATGTATGAAATGCACAAAGCATCAATAAAAACTAATTTAAAAAAAAAATGAAGGACGATTATGTGTCAAGAGTAAGAAAAGTAGCACAAATAATGAAAGTTTAAATATCTATCAACTTATGAATAGATAATGAGAATGTGGTTACATATACATGGTGGAACTTTATTCATCTGTAAAGAAAGATGAAATTACAAAATTCACCAGAAAATATGTGGAACTGGGAAAAAAATTATACGAGGTGAAGTAACCCAGGCCCAGATAGACAAACACTGAATGTTCTCTCTCATACGTAAATCCTATCTGAAAACTTGGACTAGTGTGTTTAATTTAGGGTCACTTGAGAAGCCAAGAAACTGGACAGGAGCCATTAGAGGAGGAAAGGGGAAAGATCTTCAGGAAGAGAAGATACAGAACATGTTAGATTTAAGCAGAAATGAGGGTGGGAGAGGGCAGAGCCAGTAGAGGAAAGGTTAACCAAGACTGAAGATTACGAAAAAGCCTCATGGGAACATATTTTATAAGTCTTTTTAAGAATACAATTTTTAAAGTTTGAATAGCATTGTCCATATACATAGGTAGACAATGCTCCTTCCAGAAGCCAGAGGGTTGTTTGCGGTTGTTGGTTGGCTGGTTGGTTGGTTGGTTGGTTGTTTGGTTGGTTGGTTGGTTGGTCTTTTTTGTGACAGGGTCTCCCTGTATCCCCAGCTGGCCTGGAACTGACTACGTAGACCAGGCTGGCCTTGAACTCACAGAAATCTTCCTGCCTCTGCCTCCCAAGTGCTGGGATCAAAGGCATGAGCCACCACCCCTGGCCTAGAAGCCAAAGACTATTAAACAAAAATCCAGGACCAACTATGGGGTATTTTCCTATAAATTTTTGGTCAGGGAGGCCCCAGAAGCTTAAAAACATTACAGCCTGTTGTTATTGCTCCTGGCTGGCTACCAGAACGACATGGCAGTCCCTTATTGCTGAAGACACCATGCACTTGGGTTGCAGGACGTTGAGAAATCAAGCTAGAACTGAACTGGAAGCGTCCCAGTGCTAGTGACAGAAAGTGTCGTGCAAGTCATCAGTGGACCTGCCCAGTGTTAGACCTCATGATCTACACTCATGACTCTCCTGGCAAGATATGTCTACTGCTGTATAATGGTGGCCACTTTCTGATTAGATAGGAAGCCTACTCCATAGGAGGGACCTTGTGCCTGGTGCTGTAAACCTGGTCCCGAGCCCATGACTGGGAGGTCACAGGCCCTATAGGAGAAACTGCTTACTACTATTTCAGTAAATGTGCATGATGTCCAACTGCCTTCTAAATACTTATGTTTATAGCTATAGGTAAATCTTTCTCTCTGCCTTAGTCAGAGAAACTTCTCTTGCAGTGGGCAGCGGTCAATGAAGAGACTTAACAACTGATCGAATTTCCCTGAATAATTTACTGTTGAGAGCTCAGCCCTAAATGGGACATTTCAGGCACCGTTGTGAAGAAGGGGGCAGAAAATCTGGAAGAGCTGGAGGTAGAGGGCGTGCTACAAAACAGAGTCTTTGGGACGTGACAGTGCCACTGTGCTCATGATGTCACTGCAGCGGGTTTGTTTCACTTCATGTTATGTATGTGAGTGTACTGCCTGCATGTGTGTCCCCTCCTGTGCCATGCTCCTGGAGGTCAGAAGAGGATGTTGGGTCTCCTAGAACTGGAATTATAGATGGTTGTTAGTTTCTATGTGGATGCTGGGAATTGAGCCTGGGTTTTCTGCAAGAGCAGTTCTTAGCACTGAGCCATCTATCCAACCCCTGCAGTAGTGTTTTCGCTTGCCCCAAACTTGCATAATTAGCCCAATTCATCATGCATGAGAGAGGGGCTCACAAGGCCCCAGCCCTCACTGAGGGACTATGGGCAGTTAATGGTTAATGTGGTGTCATTTTCTTCAGTGATGTGATCACTGATACATTGTCTGTGTTCCAATAAATAGTGCCCCCACACACAGATGCTCATGCAAGCAACCATAATTAAACTCAAACTCACTAGGTCTCTCTCATTCTCTCTCTCTCTTTCTCTCTCTCTCTCTCTCTCTCTCTCTCTCTCTCTCTCTCTCTCTCACACACACACACACACACACACATGCACGCACACACACACACACACACACACACAGACCAAATTAAGAAGAAGGCTTGTAAAAAGAAGGATTTCAGTGGGAGAAGGAAGGAGTGAGAGAGTAGAGGGGGTGAAAATGACCAAAAGCCATTAAACTTTTAGATAAAACATAGAACAATTGTCAGAAAAGGAAAACTAATTTGTCAAACACATGGAAAGACCACCTCACTAGGGACCAGAGTTGTAAAATTGAGGTCACTATCAGAAATCATTATACATTCATTAATCAGCAAAAATGAAGACATGTGACAATGCAAGTGACGGGACAGATGTGGAGAGCTGCATGTCTCAGCTCTGGAACGAATGAACTGGCTCAGCTGCTTTGGAGAAAAATTTGACAACAGCAAGTGTAGTTGAAGACGCATACACTGTGAAATCTGGTGACTCCACATGTAGGTACACACCCCCAATTTATTTCCTTCTGGATGATTTGAACAATCATCCAGAAGGAAATAAAGTGTCCTATAATCATCACAGAAGATCATTGCAGACCCATAAAATTGAGCCAAGTCAGAGTTGGATGCATCAAAAGATTTATCACAGCCATAAACCCACCCAGAAAACATCCTGGATAAGAGTGTGTACAATAGGCTGCCTCGATCTCCAGACCTGACAAGTCCACAAATAATTTAGAGAAGGGTAAATATGTAGCTCAAATATAAAGAAGACACATCAGAGTAATTGATCAAGTTCAGAGAACGGTACACAGAGAGCTTGAGTTGTATCAGGAATGTCTTAGTTCTTAAGCTAGATGGTCATTTTGTTTTTCTCTGTATCTTTGGGTATTTCTTACTGTTTTGTAATAAACATTTCATAATATATTAAATACCATAACTATACATGCTAAAATATTTATTATGTTTAACTCTGGATGGGAAGAATTTACATTCCCAGGAATGTATTTTCTAGTTTGTATGACTTTTCAAAAAAGTTATTATTTTATGTGTTTTTCCCGGATGTATGTAGGTGCTCCACAACTGCACAATGCCTGTGGAAGCTAGAAGAGGACATTGAGTCCCTTGGAACTGGAGCTACACACAGTTGTTAGGTGCCATGTGGGTGCCAGGAACTGAACCGAGGTTCTCTGAAAGAGCAGCTGGTGCTCTTAACAGCAGAGCCGTCTCTCTAGCCCCTACATGTTCTACTTTTTATGATTTTTATCTTTTTTTCTTTTTCTATTGGTCTTTTTGAGACAGGGTCTCCCTTTAGTCCCAGCTGTCCTGGAACTCACTATGTAGACCAGGCTGGTCTTGAACTTACAGAGATCCATCTGCCTCTGCCTGGGATTAAAGGTGTGTACCACCACACCTGGCTTGTCAGGTTCTTAACCACTGGGCCATCTCTCCAGCCCTCATTTTCTTGTTTATAAACAAGTAGCTTATTTATGGCACCTTCCAGCACTGGAACACAGGCATAGAGATGCGGCTCCGTGTCTGTTCTACAGCTCATGTACGCAGTCTTCAGCAATGGTGTCTGTCTGTGGAGTTCTGGTGGGTGATCCAGGATGTCTTCTCTTATACCTGTAGATTAATGCATCTCTCCACTCTCACCAGATGAGGCTTCCATGTACACCAGATGGCGAGTAACACAGAAACCCACAACTGGCCCAAACATGCAGAAAGTAGGAGGCTATGGAGTGCTTATCCCTGAATAGGACGTCTATATAAGGCTTTTCCCTCACAAGGCTTAGGGGTCACTGTAGAAGAGGGAGGGGAAAGATCATAAGACTCAGAGATGGTGGATGACCACAGGGAAATACAGTTTTCCAGAGAGAGAAGGGTATCTAAATACCATCAAAATATGTTGTATGAAATTTGGAAAAAATTCAAAAAACTGATTTTTAAAACCAATCTACAAAGATTTATAGTACCTTTATTCACAATGGCAAAAAAGGCAGGAAAGTATATCAGTTGGTGAATGGATAAATATATTATTATATTATAGATGCATAGTAGAATACTTCTTAGTAATATTTTCTTGGAAGAATCACTTTTTATAGAGACCCTTTCAGAACTGATCCAACATTTCACCATTCACTTCTTTGAATTACTGAAAGAGCATACCAGAGCCCTCGAGAGCAAGATAATGACAGACCCTGCAGGTGGTGAAGGGCAGGCAGACCCTTCACTTCACGTCTCCCCCTTCATTTGCTTGCTTCCTCACCTGACTGTCATTTCTGCTGTCCCCTGTGGACTGGGTTGTAGTCTCCTGTGGCCTAGCCACATAGCCAAAGGTGTTTTCCCAGAAGGGCATTTGCTCCCCTACACATTGGTACATTATATCATGTCGCCCAGAGGAGGAGGCTTGGCGTGGGAGGGCAGAAGCTTGGCGTGGGAGGGCAGAAGCTTGGCGTGGGAGGGCAGAAGCTTGGCGTGGGAGGGCAGAAGCTTGGCGTGGGAGGGCAGAAGCTGGCCTGTGTTTCTTGTGATGACCCATCACTCCCTTTTAAAAACATGTTCTTTGACAATGTCATACACGCATGCAATGCATTTTAATCATGTTCACTCTCTCTTCCCCTTGACGCCCTTCAGGTCCCCCACATCCCTCTTCCAGCTTCATGACTTCTTTTTTGAATAACCCACCCAGTCCAGTTAGTGTTGGCCATATATGGCTGTAAGGGCATCAACTGGCACGTGGCTAAGCTGTTAGAGACCACACACTAAAGAAAATGGCTCTCTCTTCCTTGCCAGCCATTGTTTATCAAGAGCTCCTCATCTAGGGGTGGGGACTTGTGCAGCCTTCCCCATGCATGCTGGAATGTTGACTGGGTTGATATCATGCATGTCTTGTGTAAGCAACCATAGCCGCTGCGAGCTCATGAGTGTAACAGTTTTGTTCTGTCCAGAAGCCCCAGCTCTCCCCAAGGTCTTGGCATCTTTCCACTCCTTCTTTCTAGATGTTTCCTTGCTACACATGTCCCACTTGTGGCTGAGCACTCCACAGACATTTATTCTCTGCATTTTGACTAGTTGTAAGTCTCTATATTAACTTCTGCCCACTGCACAAAATGCTCCCTTCTGATGAATATTGAGAGCTGCACTAATCCTTGGGGATAGAGCTATGAATTTAGAAGGCAGTTTGATACTCTGCCCATTTATCAAAATAATAGTAAGAGGTTCGCTACTAGGGTCTGTGAGCTCCCCAGCCATGGATTCTTGGCCAGATTTACAGCAGTGGCATGAGTTTCTTTCTGTGGAGGAGCCTTGAGTCCAAGAAGAAAATTGTTGGTTACCCTCATGACGTTCAAGCCACTATTGAACCCATGGCCATATCCTGCCGATGCCACCTGTTACTGTGGCTGGAAAGATTCACAGCAACAATCCTGATGACCTCCTCCCCCAGCAACCTGCATAGCATCTTCCAGTACTGTGAAAGCTTGTCAGCAGGCAGGAAGCTTCCAGGTCAGTGCCAGCCTGAGTTCTCCAAATCCTGTTAAAATCATGAGTCGTCTTCAGCAATAGAGTTTACTATCAAATTCTTGTAAGGTAACCAAAAGCAACAGCAATAACCTGTGTTGTTTTGGGGGGAGGGAAGGGTCTCTGGGACCCCTCCGATAGCTCGGTTTCTTTTTAAGGCATCAAGTTTATTTAATATTTTACTTATTGTTTTTATTATTTGTGTATTGCCTGGTTGGATGTAAGTGCACCTGTGTCATGCAATGCCTGCGGAGGTCAAAAGAGGGCGTTGGATACCCTGGAACTGAGTTACAGACGGTTGTTAACCACCATGTGGGTGCTGAGAATGGAACCCAGGTCTTCTGCAAGAGCAGCTAATGCTCTTAACCACTGAGTCATCTCTCCAGCCCCTTAAGATGTTAAGTTTATGGCCAGTGATGTGGCTCAGCAGGTAAAAGTGCTTACTGCAAAGCTGGATGACCTGAGTTCAATTCCTGGAACCCACATGGTGGAGGGAGAGAACACCTGCAGAGAGAGAGAGAGAGAGAGAGAGAGAGAGAGAGAGAGAGAGAGAGAACAAATAATGACTATAATAAAAATGTTAAAGTTTAATTCTAGGTGCAGAGCTGAAGTGTATGGAGGCTTATAGGCCAAGGCTCAAGCCCTTACTTCCTTATTTTTTTCTGTGTTTCCTCTGGTGTTTGGTGACTTTTGTTTTAGATTGGTTTGTTCTACAAATTTTTAAAATAATTTTTAAAACTTTTTTATTGAAGTTTTGTGCATTTCATACAAGATTTCTTAGCCAAATCCAGACCCACTCCCCCTTCCTTGTCCCCCACCCCACCAGAGCCCATGCATTCTGTCATACATGTCTTCCATCTTTTTCTGTTTTTTAAATTTTTTATTTATTCTTGTATGTGTATGAATGTACTGTCTGCATGTACGTTTGTGCACCTGTGTCGTGCAATGTGGCGGAGGTCAGAAGAGGGTGTCAGATTCCCCTGGACTGGAGTCAAAGACGGTTCTCAGTCGCCATGTGGGTGCTGGGGATTGAACCCGCGTCCTCTGCAAGAGTGGTTGGCGCTCTTAACCGCTAGGCCATCTCTCCAGCCCCTCAGTTTTGTTTGTTTGTTTGTTTGTTTAATGTGGAAGTTTACTGTTTGGGGCAGAAGCTTACTTTTCAGTCAGATCTTTGACTCAGTCTTTTTTTGTTGTTCCTCCCAATTTTGCATTTAAAATGTGGATGTATGTAAGTGTCTGCAGAGGGCAGAAGAGGGCGAAGGAGCCACTAGAACAGGAGTTATGGGTGTCGGTTAGCTTCCAAGTGGGTGCTGGGATTTGAACGTGGGTCTTCTGCAAGAGCAGTTACTGCTCTTAACCTGGAAGTCATCTCTGCAGCCCCTAGTTTATTTTGTTTAGCTTTTAACATCACCTGGTATTACCAGTTATTGGTGGGAATAAACAGAAATGAACCATCAAATAATGCTTGGAAACCTATATAAGATATATGGACAATCAGATCATGTTTGTTTTTATTGATCTTAAGAGGTGACTTCAAGTCATTAGGGTTAATTCTTTTTATATGATAAATTGCTTTCACTTGAAAAAGATAGACTGTATTAATGTTATAGAAGACAAAAGTTTGTATGTGCTCATTAGGAGAGTCTCCCCCAAACTTGATGGTTTCCACAAGCCTATTTCATCCAATATTTTACAGTTCTAACGATGGTGGTTATGGAGGGCACAGGGGGTGGAGGGAGGAAAGGAGAGAAGAGTTCATATTGAATGTAAGTGGTATTCATTGCCGGGATTCAGGTGTCTGGCATTCCGTGTGCTGTAGGGGTGATGGATGAGGTGAATTTCCTGAGGGTCTCTAAATTAGGAACAGGCAGTTAGTGAAGCAGCAGGCTTCTGGTTGGCAGAGCTTAGCCCTGTAAGGGGCACCTGATGTCACTCAGCATTTCTTTCAGGGACTACTCCTACAGACTATATTGGAGGTGACTACTTTTCATTACTTAAAGATGGATCTCCTCCTGAGGGCAGAGAGGTCTGCGAAGACTGGCTGTCTTTCTGTTTCAGGCCATCTATGTTTGGTTGCTCTTTCTTCGAATGGTGTCATTCGCTCGCCAACTACCGTCAGCACAACCACATCCTTCCTCAGCTCCCAGGTTAACCACAACTTACCCAAGCATGCTTTCCCTCCGTCCCCTTCCAAAAAATGTAGCCCATTGATTATCATTTATTTCTCCTTTTTAACAGCACAGAGATGATGGGTGGGACTACTGACAAGGCTCTGGGTGGAGAGATAAGTCCGGACTGCGGACCAGCGGTTCTTCCATCATCCGGAAATGACTAACACTGACTTCTCACCAGCCCTAGAGAATGAGGCTTCTGGATTCATCTTGATTTGAAAAGTAAACAAATGAGACACTTGCTAGTTGCATTTGAAACTAGTGATAAAAAAAAGTTTTAAAGAGAAGGTTAATCATTAAAAAGTACACACTTTTTATTTTTTAAAAGAATACAAGCCTTCAAATAGGCAAACCCAATATTAACACATTATCCTACAGAAATCTCAGTACTCTGTAAAAACATAAGCATGTAAGCCGGGCGTGGTGGCGCACGCCTTTAATCCCAGCACTTGGGAGGCAGAGACAGGCGGATCTCTGTGAGTTCAAGGCCAGCCTGGTCTACAGAGCGAGCTCCAGGACAGCTGGGACTAAAGGGAGACCCTGTCTAAAAAAAACAAAAAAAAAAAAAAAAAAATGGGCATGCAAAAGGGAAATGGACACCATAAAATTAAATAGAGGAGTGAGCACTTTATTGTTGAAAAAATGATCCATTCAAATTTGATTAGAAGGTCAGACCTTATAATCCCAGCTCTTGGGAAACAGAAGCTGGAGGATTAGGAGTTTAAAGCTAGCCTGAGATACACAGCAAGTCTTCGTCTCATTTTATTTTTTTAATTTGGAGATACACGGGCTTTTATTTTATATAAGTGAAAAAAGAAATCCTTCACTCCACCCTTGGCATTTCTCTGTGCAGCAGCTGACCTGAGCCACCTCCAGGTCTCCGGATGGAAGGCTGCTCCCTTTGAGTGCTGCATATTTGAGCTTTTTAAATACTTTAGGAGATTCAGCTTTCTTTGGGCTCTCATCTTTTCCATTCTTTTTAAAATACTTTTACTGATTTGTCATTTTTCAATCAGTTCCAAATCTACCCAGAGTTCTGCACTTCCAAAAGAAAGCTAATATCCTGAAGGATGAAAGAATGCATTAATTCTAAAGCCTCGTTAGCAGTGAACTGTCAGTTGCTATTAATAAATTTTATTATGCTGTAAAGAAAAGAATGCCTCTTTAAGACAAAGAAGCATGCTTCACTCATAACATACCTGGGTTTTATCTTCCTGAATAGGACGTGCCCAATACAATTCATGTTTTATTATTACTATAATTGAGGTTTTTAATAATAATCTGTATGAAAAAAGTAACAGAATTGCAGATGCATAAAATGGGATTTGAGTTCTGGCTTGTCAATTTAAAATAGAAATTGCCTGCATTATACCTATACTAATTAGCCAAATTTACTCCTGGGCCATAAACCAAAAATCACTAATAAGCCAGGGGTACACTATAGAAGATTATTCTCCTAAATAATCTGGAAGGGCTCTAAGATAATGATTAGGAATCTAAAATGAGTTTCACACAGTTTTCAGTTGAATAATAAAATTTAAAAATCAATTATTCCCTTATATGGAATTGAAATGTGATTTATACATGAATAGTCAACCTATATGACTATCTATAGATTACAAGTGGTATAGAGAATAAATTTTGTTTATTAGTTCATGGATATCATTCTAATTGACAATACTTACACTTTAAAATGGAATTTTGAGGTGGCTCAGTTATGGGATAAATAGTGCATTGTGCTTGTAAAAATCAAATTTCACCAGGCTGGAGAGATGGCTCAGTGGTTAAGAGCACTAGCTGCTCTTGCAGAGGACTGGGATTCAATTCCCAGCACCTACATGGTGGTTCCAGTTCCAAGGGATCCAATGCCCTCTTCTGACCTCTGTGGGCCTTGCACAACACAGGTGCACTTACATACATGCAGGCAATACAAGCGTAAATACACATAAAATAAAAATAATAAATAAAATATTTATAAAATAGAAGTTTGCAATAAAGAAAAATCATGACATTGACCAGGCATGTTGGCACACGACTGTAACCCCAACATCTGGGAGGTAGAGACTGAGGATCAGATTGAGGAGTTCAAGGCTGGCTGGGTTTCATGAGACCCTGTTTCGAAACAAACAAAAATAGGGAAAAGAAAAACTGGGACAAATAAGAGTGCTTAGAATAAATTAGATATCCCAGAAAGAACTCTTCCTGAATTCCTGCTTGCGTGGTATACGCAGGTGTGTATATGCAAACACATATCTATAAAGCAGAAGGCTAGGGGGCTGGAGAGATGGCCTAGTGGTTAAGAACACCAACTGCTCTTGCAGAGGACCCGGGTTCAATCCCCAGCACCCAGATGGCGGCTGAGAACCCTCTGTAACTCCAATTCCAGGAGAACTCCAGTTCCAGGGGAATCCGACACCCTCTTCTGACCTCTGAGGTACTGCACAACATAGGTGCACAAACCTACATGCAGACAGTACATTCATACACATTAATTAATTAATTAATTAAAAAAATAAAGCAGAAAGCTATTTGGTACCTTTGCCTTCAGAGCAGATCTATGATTAACACGTGCTTTAAGTTGGGGATTTCTGTATTTTTTTTTATCTTTAACACATATTATTAGTTTCCTAAGGACATCAGGAAATGAAGATGAAATTTTTTTGTGTGTTTATTGAGACAGGGTCTCCCTATAGCCCCAGCTGGCCTGGAACTCAGTCTGTAGACCAGGCTGGCCTTGAACTCACAGAGATCTGCCTGCCTCTGCCTCCCAGGTGCTAGGATTAAAGGCGTGCGCCATCACATCCAACTTAAAGACGGTTCTTAGCTGCCATGTGGGTTCTAGGAATCTAAGCCGGGTCCTCTGCAAGAGCAGTCGGTGCTCTTAACCACTGAGCCATCTCTCCAGCCCCAAAGAAGCAATTCTTTTTTTAAAAAAATATATTTTTTTAAATTTTATTTATTTTTGTATGTGTATGAATGTACTGTCTGCATGTAGGTTTGTGTACCTGTGTCATGCAATGCTGCGGAGGTCAGAAGAGGGCGTTGGATTCCCCTGGAACTGGAGTTAAAGATGGTTCTCAGCCGCCATGTGGGTGCTGGGGATCGAACCCGGGTCCTCTGCAAGAGCGAACGGCGCTCTTAACCGCTAGGCCATCTCTCCAGCCCCAGAAGCAATTCTTCTTTTTTTAAAATTAATTTTATTTATTTCTGTATGTGTATGAATGTACTGTCTGCATGTAAGTCTGTGCACCCGTGTCGTGCAATGCTGCGGAGGTCAGAAGAGGGTGTCGGATTCCCCTGGAACTGGAGTTCTCCTGGAATAGGAGTTACAGACGGTTCTTGGCCGCCATGTGGGTGCTGGGGATCGAACCCGGGTCCTCTGCAAGAGCGGTCGCCGCTCTTAACCGCTAGGCCATCTCTCCAGCCCCCAGAAGCAATTCTTAACATTAAGCAACAACAGGTCAAGAAACAGGGAAACCAGGAAAAAGTGGGAATAACATTTCCATAAGTACAAGAAATAGGAAAAAGGCTTGGACTCAGCCAACCTTCGGATCTAGTGTTCAATGGATTCGATCTCTGTTCTCGCTGAGCCACTCCCCAGATGTGTTGTTGCTGGTGTGTTCTGCCATTCACACATTCCACAGCCTGATGACACAAAGCCAGAGTGGCCAACCTGTTGGTATCAACCTAAAGTGGCCATATGATCATGTCCCATGTCTAGGAACCATGTTAAGACCTTGACTTCTCCATATACTCCTGAGTCTTGGTGTCCAGTGGGAAGTGGAGGTGATACCTGGTAAATTTGGAACATCTAATCCTTGGCCGATGGTTTTTGAGTGAGTAAATACTTCATCTAGTTTGTTTTGTAAGGTCTAGTGATCCCCTTTCTGTATTGGCTGCCATCCAAGAAGTTTGATATCCCCCAATTAAGACCGCCGGAATCATTTTACCAGTCTCGCCTTCGACAGGTGTCCTGTTTTGATTGCCGGCCGTCACGTGTTCTCAACCACAGATCCTATGCTCATGGCCAATGTTCCTTCTAGTTTTTCTAATTTCAGCTTAGTTTTATTAAAAACAAAACAAAACATGAGATTCAGAAAACAGCATTGTGTAATAAGAACCCAAAAAGTAGACCCTGAATAACTAAAATTGCCTCAGGAATCTCATGCTGAGTGAGAAAATGGGTAAAGGTGCCAGAGGAGGACCTTGACGCCCAGAAGAGAATTTACAGTTATGACAGCAAATCGTGCTGCTAAATGAACATACATACTTTCTTGGCTTTTATTTAATCTTTTCTATGAAACTGTAATACTATGACAAGAAAGGTAGAGAGAAACTAAGAACTTTTCCTTGCTCCAGTTTGATCAAACAGTAAATAAATCCATCTTCCTTTATCAATGGTGGGGATGGCCCTAAGTACTTGGTAGTAACAGTATGATAGACATGTGAGCCCATGCAGGGAGACTTCTATATTAGAGTCTCTGATGTTCCCTTTGTGCTGGGCTCTGGTCCTCTCTACCCAGTGGGGAGAAGGTGGGAGGAGATACGAGATGGAGGGGACTGGTGATGACGGAAACACAACTCCTAAATTCTGACCAATCAGGTATGATGAAAGATTTCCTTAAAAGAGAAAAAGCTTAAGTCTTTTATCTCTCCTCCCATTTGTCAGGGCAGTAGAAATCCTGTTGTGGTTTCTGCTTTTGAGAGAAGTGAACATTCTCATGCCAGTTGGGTTAGAAGAGTCTCTATTCACTAATAGAAACATTTATGAGAGCCAGGTGTGGTGGTGCACGCCTTTAATCCCAGAACTTGGGAAGCAGAGGCAGGTGGATCTTTGTGAGTTCAAGGTCAGCCTGGTCTACAGAGTGAGTTCCAGGACAGCTGGGGCTACAGGGAGACCCTGTCTCAAAAAGAGCAAAAAAAAAAAAAAAAGAAAGAAAAGAAACATTTACACATGAATGCACACACATACACACATAGATACATACCACAAGATGTATATGCTTATGTGATATATATGCATAAAATATCAGCAAATGCATAGAACAGGCTAGTAACAGTACTTATCCCTGGGGCCAGCAGATTATAAAAAAGAGTGAGGAGAGAGGCTATATATTTTCTGTATTTTTAAATCTTGGCAATAAACATGTATTTCAAGAAATTTTAATATATTTCTAGTTTTATGAAGAAAACAGCTAGACTGGTAAACTCTTAAAATCAAAATACTAGCCAGGAGTGGTGGTGCACTCCTTTAATCCTAGCACTTGGGAGGCAGAGGCAGGCGGATCTCTGTGAGTTCAAGGCCAGCCTGGTCTACAGAGTGAGTTCCAGGACAGCCAGAGCTAAAGGGAGACCCTGTCTTGAAAAGCCGTCTGGGACTCCAATTCCAGGAGAACTCCAGTTCCAGGGGAATCCAAGACCCTCTTCTGACCTCCGCGGCACTGCATGACACGGGTGCACAAACTTGCATGCAGACAGAACATTCATACACATACAGAAATAAAATTAATTAAAAAAAATCAAAATACTAAGAAACTTCCTTGCTCATCTCAGAATCCCCCTCCCCCAAGGAAATGCTGTCACGATGGTCTCAGTGCCCACCTCCTGGTTTTCAAGGTCCCAGTATCACCTAGGAGGATTGCTTTTCTTTCCCACTCTTAATATTTTAAGTCTTAAAAAAAAAAAAAGACAGGCATCATCCTATTTCTAATACAAACAGTTTGAGAGGATCCTCCACTTAATAATGGAATGAATAATTGTTCAAAGAGATCAGACACATCGCTACCTTGACAATAAAAGAGTTTTCCTTCTTAAAAGGCTTCTCGTTATCACCAACACTCAGCTGTTACTATGGCTACAGTTTAATTTATAAGAACTGATGGCTTGGAGTGGGCTTCAGGAAGATTTGGAGAGGATCCTGACATACTTGGAAGCCTAGGACTTATGGTCTAGACATTACAATGCCTTAGCTGCGCTGTTTCCCAAGAGTAGAACAAAGAAACAGACACATGAGACACAGAGATAGGGACAACCTGGACTGGCACTCTAGAGAGCCCAAAGTGCAGTGCTAGAGGAAGGGTTGTGGGCACATAGGTCAACGATGTAATACAGATTCCAAACGTAGGTTTAAAAAGAAAAAAAAGGATCTTCACAATCTGCCGTTCATTTCAGGGCTGCCTAGGGGGTGTGAAATTGCTGTTTATACATTCTAACCATAGACAGTGTGTCTCCACATACAGATCTCTGAGTGTTGAGAAATATTTACAAGTCGAGAAGTAGATACTAGGACACATGAGTTCTGAATATGTGAATTCTGAACATGTTAATTCTAGCTGCTACCAAATAGCTACTCCTGCATGCATAGAGAGAGAGGAGAAACCAGGCAGAAGAGAGCTCTTGTCACTCAAACCCTAAAATGGAATGCCAGCGAGACTTCAGGGCTCCTTTTAAATACTGTATCTTTGTGGTTAATTTAAATATTCTATGTTTATCCCTTTATAAAAGTAGAACAGGAGAAGAGGAAGAAAAATGTCTCACCCATAATTCTAAGAAAGGGAAAGATGAATGAATACTCTGATCAGTTTGGTTTCTGTTGCCTGGGCCTCCCTTGGAACAGCTGTGGTATCACTGGAGGGATGCATGAGTTTCAAGGCACTGGTCCCTCACTGATGAGCATGTATACTGTGAATGGTTTACCTCTGTTTTATAGACACGAGAGACCCTACATCTTTGTGTATAGAACACTGTGTCCTTACTTGGTTATCTCCTTAGGAGGGATGCTGGGAACTGAAATGTCTGGATCATGAGCCTGAACATTGTATTTGGAATGCAGAGTGCCAAATTGCCTTCCAGAAAGATCATACAACCCTGCCTTGACAATAAGGATGTCAGTTTCTTGCTGCTGTACTTGCAGGATTAGAGATTTGCTTATATGTATCCATATAAAACAAAGGTAATGTATAAATATAAACATATGAGATATTCTTTCTTTTTTTTTTTTTTTTTTTTTTTTTTTTTTTCGAGACAGGGTCTCCCTGTAGCCCTACCTGTCCTAGAACTCACTCTGTAGACCAGGATGGCCTTGAACTCCCAAGAGATATTCTTTCTTAAGTGAATTGACAATTTGTATGTTGTAGGATCATATGTATCTATTGCTGTATAAGGAACAATCACAAATAAAGCAACAATGTAGACCCTGTGATTTAATGGGTTAAGAATTTGGGTATGATTCAGTCTAGATGACTCTGTTCCCTGCATAATGCTCAGTGGGATTCTGGATAGTGTGCAGTTGGTACTTGGGTGGTCTGGAGGGTCTACAGTGGCCTTGTACCTTCTTGGTGTCTTGATGAGGATAGCCAGAATGGTGCATCCGGCTGGCCTAGTCCCCCATGGAATCTCAGAGTCTATCTCTGTGGCCTCTCAGGCAACTAAGAACCCAAAGGGAAAGATGCTAGTTCTTCAGGATAAGTGTAGTACAACTTCCGCCATTCTAAATTAGTCAAAGCAGACATGGATGATCCCAGATTCAAGAGGAGGACCAAGAGATCTTGTTAATGGAAGGAATGCAAAGACATTGTCATGATCTTGAATCTGCTACAAATGTTGATGTTAACATAGTGTATTTGTGTTCATGTTCCTGTGTGTGTGTGTGTGTGTGTGTGAGTGTGTGTGATGTGTAAATCAGGGAATCCAGAGGTCAGCTACAGTTGTCCTTCAGTTCAATCCACTTTGTTTTTTGGAAACAAGGGACTCTGACTGGCCTGGACCCTCTGGTCAATAGATGAGGCTGACTGGACAAAGATCATAAGGGTCCACTTGTTCCCACCTCTCCTGGGCTGGGTTAGAAAGGTGTACCACCACAACCAGTTTTTGTCTTATGAGGGTTCTGGGGCTTAAACTTTCATGTTTGCATGGCAAGCACTTTACCAACCAAGCTGTCTTCCCAACCCAATATATTTCTTAAAATTTAAAGAAAAATCCTCCTACTTCTTGAGGAAATCTTACTTGGACATAGTGAAAAGCTCCTAAATAGGTTCTTTAATTTAATCTGTAAGCACCTTCTTCTAAATATTTACATCGATTCTGACATGTAAGTCTGGTTTAGGGGGTTAATATGGCCTTAAGGTTTGGTGCCACGGTGCTCAAGGTTTTCTGCATCTGTTTGTTTTTATCATTTTAAACTTTGAAGCAGTTTATAAAGGATAGGACTCATGTGTTTTTGGAATGGTTTAAAAGGGTTTAGCCCATTATGGTATGCATCTTTAATCTCAGCCCTTGGAAGACAGAGGAAAGTGGATCTCTATGAGCTCGAGGCCAGCCTGGTCTACAGAGTGAGTTCCAGGACAACTGGGGCTACAGGGAGACCCTGGCTCAGAAAAGATGCCCCAAAATGGTTTATCCACAAAAGTATCTGGTTTGGGAGATTTCTGGAGGAAATTCTATTTAAAACTTTGATATTGGTAAGTAAATGTGATAGCTTCCTCCCAAGTCAGATATACTAATTGAAAATTTTCCCATTACATGTAATGTTGTACATTGTGGCTATGTATCCATGACTTTGGAAAGGACTTTGTAATGAATGTTCACACAGGAAAGCAAGTTAATTAAGAAACATGGGGAGGCTGCAGAGATAGCCTAGCGGTTAAGAGCACCAGCTGCTCTTGCAGAGGACCCGGGTTCGATCCCCAGCACCCACATGGCAGCTAAGAACCGTCTGTAACTCCAATTCCAGGAGAACTCCAGTTCCAGGGGAATCCGAGACCCTCTTCTGACCTCCGCGGCATTGCACAACACGGGTGCACAAACCTACATGCAGACAGTACACTCGTACACATACAAAAATAAATAAAACTAAAAACAAGAAACATGGGAAGACAGTACTTTCTAAAATATTTTTTATAGCCACAAGAAGAAAATTTTAAACTTCACCTCAAGTTTTTGTAACATTCGAAAAAATACAGGTTCTCTGAAATAAAACAAAAACAAAGGAAGAAACCTAAGATACTGAGATGTGTCTAGTCTTTTTTTTTTTTTTTTTTTTTTTTTTTTTTTTTTTTGAGAACAGGGTTTCCCTGTAGCCCCAGATGGTGGCCTGGAACTTACTATGTAGACCAGGCTGGCCTTGAACTCACAGTGATTCCCCTGCCTCTGCCTCCCAAGTGCTGGGATTAAAGGCATGCACTACCATGCCTGCAAGGCAGCAAGAGTTGAAGCTAGGGTCCTTTGGCTCATCCTTGTCCTCGGGCAGCATTAGTTGGTCTATATATGAAGAATTAGTAAATGAAAATCAGTTGTTACAACCAGGCTTAGTCCCATGAAAGTTGCAGCAAAGAGGGGCAGACCTTGGATGGAGACCCTGGGTGTTTCTTTTGTCATATGCCTAGGTCAGTATCCTCTGGGCCCTTTGGGGGAATCTCATGTCAGTTCTCCAGGCAGGTGCTGGGGAAGACTGTTCTCTTGGTTCCCTCTCTCCTGTGTTGGCTGCCCTGCTCGGGTCTCTTTGTTTCCCATGTCCGAGCCTTGCAGGCCACACTCCTTTTCAGCACTTAATTTCCACAGCAACTAATCACAGTGTGTCTCAAATTCTAGATAGTCTCAGGCTGCTGGGCTAATGAAACTCCCATTTAGACTCATAGATGGCTCTATCTAGAAAAAGCCAAGGGACATCTGGCAACTCCCATTCAGTTCACTTTGTTGACTGAAGGAGCAAATGGCTGAGCTGATAGCAAGGGTGAGATTCATTTAATGGTGTGTTCAAGAGGCTCCTGTGTGTTCATCAGAAAGAGAAAGAAAGTTATCAGAATGTAGTCATGCTCGGAGACTAGGTGTATCATGAACTTTATAGAGTAAATACCAGTGGGGTGCATGTTAATATTTGAACTCATGAACACTTAATTGATCTAACCCACAACATAAAACCCCCCAAATCCTTCAGTGAAATGTTTCTGACAACCTTGAAGATATGAACTCTCTGCAAGTAGAAAACAGGTATATTCATCTCTAGGATCTCTAGCACCTATGTTGTTTCTGGTCCTGCAGAATTAATACATTGTGCTACCAGTTAAGAATATTATGTGTTGCTGGAACTGACCTTTTATATGTGCATATTTCAATAATTCTTAGTAAGCTTATAGTTTTGCAACCACTATGACAGTCAAATTTTAGAACGTAAAATTTTATTGTTAGTGTCTGATGTATGTTGTGTGTGCATGTGTGTATGAGTGTATTGGTAGGTGTACCATGGTACGTGTGTGGAAATTAGAGGTCAACCTGTGGAGTCTAGTCTCTCCTTCTACCTTTATGTGTGTTACAGGGATTACTCGGGTCCTTCAGCTTTGCAGTAAGCATGTTTACCCCATGAACCATCTTACAGGCCCAAATTTTAGAACATTCTATCACTTTCCAAAAGATCCTTGTGCCCAGCCAAAGTTACTCTCCACTTCCACCCCCTCCCCTAAGCAACCATTAATCTACTGTGTCTATGATGGGTAGCTCATATAAATGGACTTTTACAATGCCATGTGACATGGCTGTTTGTGCCTGTCTTTTACTTTCTAGTGTTTTGTGGTGTATTCATATGAAACATATATTAGAGTTTTGGTCCTTTATAGTGCTGGGATAGTATTCAATTGCATAGGCGTACCATTAGCCATTCACTAGTTAACCAATATTTGGGTTACTTCTACTTGGGGGATATTATGGACAATGTTTCTAGGAACATTTGATGTAGAGCCTGATGGAAAATGGAAAAATCAAGGAAATGGGGATTTTAATCTCCTCTCTCTCTCTCTCTGTCAGCAAACTTCAGCTGACAGGTTTGTGATCAGAATTCTGACACAACTAGCTAGAGCCACCTGCCTTAGGTCCTAATGAAACTTCTTCAATTCTGTTTGTCCCGGACAGGCACTTTTTACATTTTTTTTTTTTTGCCCCCTCAAGAACTAGACAAACTACTTGTTTTTCAGAACTTTTGCTGTTAGCCAACTAATATGTAATCTGCCTATGCTGCAGCCTACCACCCAGGGCATAAAATGTAAGGCGTCCACCTTTCTGTGTCCAGACTTTGAGACTTAAATCCTCTAGACCAGGCTGCAGCCTAAATAAAGCTTGCTTCCTGAACCTTCCCGGTGTCTTGCCTTTTCTTTCCTGAAACACATTCACATACAAGTCCTCTGGGTTAATAAGAGAGGGGGGTCATTTGATTATACAGTGATGCTAATATTTTAGGAAACTGATAACTAGTCTACAAGGCAGGTACATCATTTTACACTCTTATCAGTTGCGTTTTTAATATAAAGTGTCCTTTAACATTTGGTCTTGGGGTAGGGCCCACGCACGCACGAGGAAGTGGCTCACTGGGAGTGGGCCTTGAGGTTTTTTTTTAATTTTTTATTCATTTCTGTATGTGTATGAATGTACTGTCTGCATGAAGGTCTGTGCACCCGTGTCGTGCAATGCCGCGGAGGTCAGAAGAGGGTCTCGGATTCCCCTGGAACTGGAGTTCTCCTGGAATTGGAGTTACAGACGGTTCTTAGCTGCCGTGTGGGTGCTCGAACCCGGGTCCTCTGCAAGAGCAGTTGGTGCTCTTAACCGCTAGGCTATCTCTCCAGCCCAACAATACATTCTTTTCAAAAAAATTTTTATTAATTTTATTTATTTATGTATGTGTATGAATGTACTGTCTGAATGCAAGTTTGTGCACCCGTGTCGTGCAATGCCACGCAGGTCAGAAGAGGGTGTGGGATTCCCCTGGAACTGGAGTTCTCCTGGAACTGGAGTTTAATCATCTTTTATAAACCAAAGCTCTTTGAGGGGAGATGTTATATAATTTTCATGTTTCAGGTCAGTGGTTTTTTTTTTTCTATGTGTATGAATGTATTGTCTGCATGTAGGTTTGTGCACCCGTGTCGTGCAATGTCAGGGAGGTGAGAAGAGGGTCTCGGATTCCCCTGGAACTGGAGTTCTCCTGGAATTGGAGTTACAGACGGTTCTCAGCCGCCATGTGGGTGCTGGGGATTGAACCCGGGTCCTCTGCAAGAGCAGTCAGCGCTCTTAACTGCTAGGCTATCTCTCCAGCCCGGCCTTGAGGTTTGTTTTTTGTTTGTTTGTTTGTTTTTATTTATTTTATGTGTATGAATGTACTGTCTGCATGCAGGTCTGTGCACCCGTTCGTGCAATGTCGCGGAGGTCAGAAGAGGGCGTCGGATTCCCCTGGAACTGGAGTTCTCCTGGAATTGGAGTTTCAGACGGTTCTCAGCCGCCATGTGGGTGCTGGGGATCGAACCCGGGTCCTCTGCAAGAGTGGTCGGCGCTCTTAACCGCTAGGCCATCTCTCCAGCCCCAAGGTTTGTTTCTTTTTAGCCCAGCCCTACTTCCAGTTCTTGACGTACTTCTTATGTGTAGATACAATGTGACCCGTCACCTCACTCTCTGCTACCAGGCCTCTCTACCATGATCAGTTGATTCAAACCAAAAGCCAAAATACCCCTGTAGGCCATTTCTGGGCCTAATTAGGAGGCTGTGCAGCGGATTGCCCAGCATGGGGAGTCATCCAGCCCCCACACTGTGATTGGCCGCACCTGCACGCCTTTACCTTTACAGTGATTGGATGTGCTCTGGTGCCCTTTACGATGATTGGTGGAAGCTCTCTATATAAGCTTTTGAGCCCTTCCCCTGACACAGTCCGTGGTGGTCTTTCCTCCATTGGTGCTTACAGCTCCAGTCAGTGTGGACACTCTGCTGGCGGGAGAAGACCCACAAACTCCCTTCCTCTCATCAGTTCTTCTTGTCAGGACACAGCAACAAGAGAAGTTACTAATATGTTAGTAAAGAGTTATGTTTTCTTTTTTCTTTCTCTCTCTTTGTAGTTATTTCTGGGGGGGGGGGTCTTTTCGAGACAGGGTCTCCCTGTAGCCCAGCTGTCCTAAAACTTGCTCTGTAGACCAGGCTGGCCTTGAACTCAAAAAGATCCGCCTGCCTCTGCCTCCCAAGTGTTAGGATTAAAGGCGTGTGCCACCACACCCAGCAAGAGTTGTGTTTTCTACTGGTCAACACTTATTATCATCTAACTACTGACTTTGTAAATCATACAGGATCATATAGATCATATAGATCCTATAGATCATATAGGATGGGTGCCACCTCTGTATATCCTTAAGGGGAAGCTGTTGTCTTAAGCCACATTTCAGGAAATGGATTAATTAGCCTTTGTTAGAAGCTTAGAATCCATGTCAATCTTCTAGTTGTATATTAAATTCTGGAACTCTACTACTTTTGCAAAAATATCACACTAAAGCCTACAAACCAAAACAGTAATTGGTCCAGCAAAATCACTGTTGATATGGTAGTGGCACTTTTACCTTGGGGGTAATCAACGGCTTTCTAATTTGACCTACGTTTCCCTCAATTGGAAGGAAATCATGCGTGGCGCTATAAACATAACCAAGTACACATGACTGGAGGTCATAGACCCTAAAGAAGAACCTACTTATGTCACTTCCAATGTAATTTCTTACTGTATTCTAAACATATATTCTCATATTTGCCAGCAGTTGTTCCTCTCACCACTCATCAAAGAAGTTTCTTTTTGCTACAGATGAAGACCATTACAAAGTTCCACAACTGGTCAAAGGCAGAGAATAACTGACTGTAAGGTGCTCAGCCCTAAATGACACATGTACCATGCAACTCATGTACATAAGGCCCAGGGACATAGAAGGTGGGGTGAAAAGAACGTGGGAGCCAGAGGACAAAACACCTGCTCTAGCTAATGTATTCTAGATATAACGGGGAATCTGCACCAATGAAATCTCTACAGTATGATAGTCTAATGAGATCTGCACAATGACAAAGCCAGTTGACATGCCAAGATGGGGGGGGGGGACTACACAAAATCCCACCCCAAGATGAAGAGCTACAGGCAATGGGTGCTGAGGGGGGAAGAATCAGTTTTCTCCAGGGACGTTCCCCCTGAGAGGTTATCTAATCCCAAGTGGGCAGCCCCAAACACAGGTACAGACAAATACCACCAATGGAGTCAGTGCGGTGTGTGTGTGTAACAATAATAATCAAGGAGTAAGACAAGAAATTGAGAATGGGGAACATGGAAAGACTTGGTAAAGGACTGGGAAGAATGGAAATAACGCAAGACAATACTCACATATGAAATTCTCAAAAATACGGGGCCAGAGAGATGGCCTAGCGGTTAAGAGCACCAATTGCTCTTGCAGAGGACCCGGGTTTGATTCCCAGCACCCACAGGATGGCTAAGAACCATCTTTAACTCCAGTTGCAGGGGAATCCGATGCCCTCTTCTGACCTCCTCGGCATTGCACAACACGGGTGCACCAACCTACATGCAGACAGTACATTCATACACATAAAAAATAAAAAAAATAATAAATAAAATTTAAAAAAGAAATTCTCAAAAATAAAAATTAGAAAAACAAAAAAAAAATCACACTACTTAAACTTACTGTATGTGTTTGTGACAGAGAATATTAATTATCTCTAAGTCATCAGCCTCCCCTTCTTACCCAGAAATAGACGTTTTAACTGGGCACATTTGATGCGGATGCCCAAGCCTCCCTTGCAGCTAGATGCCACCAAAAGACCAAGTTGAAGTGAATGGAATGACAGCAAAAATGTTGCGTGCTTTTTACAAAAAGACATGAAGCAACTTGTTACCTCAGTAAACACCCTTAGTGACTGGACCTGGAAATGGCGATGGAAGATAGAGTAGCCATCCTCGATCAAAGAGAGATGCAATTCACTGGGCAGGCAGGAAATCAAGAAAGGAGGCTGAGCCTCTATATTCGATTTCAAGACCTGCATATCAACCCCGATTTGCTTCGCTGGACTTCACAATGAGAAATAATGTTGTTGAACACACTGTTATTTTGAGGTGCTCACTTACAATAGCCAAAATGTGAAATTACTAACATGTAGAATGACTATGTGAGAAAATAGTGATAAAAATGATCCCACAAGGAACACTACAAGAATGAGGGAAAAGAGCCCTAGACTTGAAAGAAGGGACTGAGGGTTAGTACTGACTTTGTCTCTAGTCAGCTTTGTCATCTGAGACAACTTTCCTTCTATCTGTCTGTGTCCTCATCCATACAACATGACAATTTTCCACAGTTTAAAAAAATCTATTTTGAGGCTGGGCATGGTGACACATGCCGTTAATCCTAGCACTTGGGAGGCAAAGGCAGGCAGATCTCTGTGAGTTCAAGGCCAGCCTGGTCTACATAGTGAGTTCCAGGACAGCTGGGGCTACAGGGAGACCCTGTCTCAAAAAAGATTAAAAACAAAACAAAACCCAAAACCCCAATCTTTTTGAACTGAGGTGTAGTTTGCTTGATAGAGTGCTTGCTGGCATACACAAAGCCCTAGGCTCCATCCTCAGCACTGTATGAACTGGCATGATTACACATACCTGTAATCACAGCATGGAGGCAGGAATACCCAGAGTCCAAGATCATCTCAGCTACGTAGTGAGTTTGAGGCCAGCCTTGGCTACATGAGACAAAAAAACAGTTTGTATATATATGTGGTTGAAGATTTATTTCAGTGCTGGAGTGTTTCAGAGCAAGTGCAAGGCCCTGGGTTCAGGTCTAGCACACATACACAAACACATACACACACGTACACACACATACACACACATACACCCACACAAAAAAAATCTCAGAAAGACTATATAGTCTGGTGGACTCTCTCCTGGGCTGCTGATAGGGGGTCGTGTCTCTGAGGCGTTCTGCGTGGGAACGCCCTTCGCCTTTGGAGCCGGGACCAGAGGGTCGGTGGGTTTGGGTCGGTGCCTCTGCACCTTTGTGCCAGCTGGCCAGAAGTCACTCAGGCAGGTACTTCTGGGGGTGGACTCTCTCCTGGGCTGCTGCTAGGGGGTCGTGTATCTGAGGCCTTCTGGGTGGGACTGCCCTTCGCCTTTGGAGCTGGACCAGAGGGTCGGTGGGTTTGGGTTGGTGCCTCTGCACCTTTGTGTGGGCTGCTGTAAGTCACTCAGGCAGGTACTGGGGCGCAGGCTAGGTCAGCCATATAACCCACAACCACCGCCAGAAATCGGTGAGAATCCAAGTAGACTTTTTTTTTGGAGAACCTTCAGAACAAGAAGAGAAGAGTGCTTTGGCTTCCAATATCCAATATATAAACAAAATTGAAAGCCTGAAACGTAGACAAGTCAATATGCCATAAACAAGGAGGAGGAAAGGGGGGAAAAAAAGCATCTGAAGGAGGAAAGCAAAATCTTCTGCTAACATAGTGAAAAGGTATTTGTGATCTGAACCACAAAAGGGAAGCCCACATGCCAGGGACACGACGGAGGGACAACATGGGAAAGGCACAGGATAATCCCACACCAGGCTCTACCAAACTTGTAGGAGATAGCTACAATGGGAACCCCTTGGAGGAGATGCAAGGAACAGATCTTAGAGGAATAATTGCAGGCCTATGCAGAGAAATTAAAGAAAGTGAAGAATTCAGAGAACTAAAGAGAGAGAATGAAAAGCTCAAAAAGGACCTAGAAGGATACAATGACAAACATTGGAAAGAACTAAAGGAACAGATTGACAAACTCCAGAAAGAACTAGAGGGAGAAAAAAACAAACTCTGAAAGGAAGTAGAAACACTGAAAAAGGAAGGCAACCAACGAAGTAAGGAGCACCAAGAAGAGATGGAGAAGCTCAAAAAGGAAATGGAAATACTAAAGAAAACACAGGATGAAATGAAAAAGGAATTAGAACACTCATCCAATCAAGAAGAAAGGAAAGGAAAAAGCCTCAGAAGTAGAATGGAGGAAGCAGAACAAAGAATATCAGATCTGGAAGATAACACAGAGCAATGTAAAAGCTCAAAGCCGGGCGTGGTGGCACACGCCTTTAATCCTAGCACTTGGGAGACAGAGGCAGGCAGATCTTTGTGAGTTCAAGGCCAGCCTGGTCTACAGAGTGAGTTCCAGGACAGCTGGGACTACAGGGAGACCCTGTCTTGAGAAG
>VZQC01011538.1:610330-650007 GCA_009823505.1 Rhizomys pruinosus
CTGGACACTCATTTGATCAACTTGATTCAGCATACAAGGCCCCCCACCCCACCCCCCGCTGGATGGTGGGACCCATGGGCTGTGTGGGTTTGGGCACAACTGCCTGCAAATTGGTTTTACATGAAGGATGCTTGTACTCATAAATTATCACTTATTGCTTAAAAATGAAAAAAAACTGAGAGAAAGATGCAGGACAGTTATGGCAGAATGCATGATCTGGGATGGGGTGGGGGGGTGGGGGGAAGGGAATGGGAAATATGCCTGAACTGAATTGGAAAATGATGTATGAAATACACAAAGTATCAATAAAAATAAAAATAAAAAGACTATATAGTCCTTTGTGTGACTATATATATTTATACATAAAGACTTTATACATAGTATTTTTTTTTTTGGTGTTTTTGAGACAGGGTCTCCCTTTAGTCCCAGCTGGCCTGGAGCTCACTCTGTAGATCTGGCCCTGAACTCACAGAGATCTGCCTGGCTTTGCCTCCTGAGTGCTGGGATTAAAGGTGTGCACCACCACGCCTGGCTATACATAGTATTTTATAGAAGATAGATAGATGATAGATAGATAGATAGATAGATAGATAGATAGATAGATAGATAGATTCTAGCTTTGTTTCTGTTGCTGTGACAAAAAAAACTATGACCAAAAACAACTTGTGTGTGTGTGGGGGGGGGTATTTGGCTTACACTTTCATGCAAAGTGTTGCATTACATTCATATTCATGATAAAATAGTGAATAAAAACTTAAATATACAGAATGTATGAGTGAACCTTTCCCACTAGGCTTCTTGAATGAGAAGCATCTTCACAACCGTAGCATTGAGGGCATTCTCACGGAGCTCAGAACTCTCCATTGTTAAGTTTTAAATCCTCTTACTGGGTTTAATTATTATTATTATCATTTTACAATAAAGAATTTGGGTACCTTGCCCCATCATGCGGGTACCTGGACTTAAGTTCTGGAGCCCAGACCACCAGTATTTACCCAATACTTTCTTACCTCTCTAACTAGACCTAAGTAATCCTTGTGATACATAGCAGAAAAATCCTGTGGATGGCTACTGACCAAATGGCTATTGACCATAAGCCTCTGCCACAACTGTGATTAGAAGAGATCATTACAGAGTAAGATGAATAAACAGTTCTTCCTAATGTGCTCACTGGGTTACGGTGACATGTGGAGCAATCATTGTGACTCGTCTGAGAACATCAAAGCACACCTGCCAAAAGCTGCAAGGCAGATAAGCAGCTCTCAAGGGCCTGTGACCCAGCAGCACTGAACAGCTGATCATGGGCTCTGAGGGCCAGGCCCCCAGAGCCTGGCAGGCAGCTGCGAACCAAGGCGGGGGGGGGGGGGGGGGGGGGGGGGTGGTCCAGGATGTGCTCTTTCCCCCCCCCATTGCTCTTCTCGGAGGCACATCACAGAAGCTGAAGCTGAGCCTGACGGACTCTGAACACTCGTTGGTTTTTTTTTTTCTTTCTTTTTTTGGCAACAAAATTAAACTGGCACCCAGGGATTTATCCACCCTTTTGCTGATCTCGGTGTGAACGCCGCAGTTAAATCCCTGTACACAGCACTGACTCTGTCTCCCAGGGTGCTGCTTAAAGTGTGGCTAAGCAAAAGTGGAAAACATCAAGTCTTGTTTAAGTCAGCACACAGAATTAATCTCCAAAAAGTAATGAAAGATTTGGTTTCACATTGTAAGATAAATAAATGTAAAGGACGATGAAGTCAGAGATGTCCTCTCAGCTGCTTATAGCAGAGGCGTCTTGGGGCAAGGATGCTGTGTGCCTGGAACCTGCTTTAATGCCACTGATAATCTTGTGTTGTGATTATGAGCATGCTTGGGAGGCTTTTTTTTTTGAAAGCCTGTTTAATATATGAGATTTTTAACCTGCAACTATTTACCTTCGGTATATTTTAATGTTGAGGAAGGTAAAGACTTCTAAGTGTCTTGGCCTTTTCTTTTTAAGCTTTAGAAACAGATATGTTATTTAAGTAAATACAAAATTAGAAACCACTTCAATTTGTTTCCATTTTATTTGTTTGTTTGCTTGCTTGTTGTGTGTTGAGGGTATATATGCCTGCCATGGTGCAGTGTGGAGGTCAGAGGAACACTTTCAGGAGTCAGTTCTCACCGTCTCTCCTGTCGACACTAGGTCTCTCTTCTTTCTGCTACAATGCTTACTCTAGGCTACCTGGCCATGTACTTTTGGGAGATTCTCCATCTCTCATTGCACTATAGTGTTGGGATTAGACATGTGTGTCAAAAAATGAAACTTAGGTCCACCAGGCTTGATCGGCAAGCACTTTTCAATCTCTCCACCTTTGAACACCTCATTGTTTAAAATATAAAATGAATTTTTACTTGTATTCACTAATCAACTATTAAAATATTAATATTTAAAATATTAAAACAGGGCTGGAGAGATGGCCTAGTGGTTAAGAGCACTGACCACTCTTGCAGAGGACCCGGGTTAGATCCCCAGCATCCACATGGCGGCTGAGAACCGTCTGTAACTCCAATTCCAGGAGAACTCCAGTTCCAGGGGAATCCGAGACCCTCTTCTGACCTCCGCAGCATTGCACGACACGGTGCACAAACCTATATGCTGACAGTACATTCATACACATGCAAAAATAAATAAATTAAAAAAAAAAAAGAAAAGAAAAGCCACAATTTTGTCAGCAGTAATCAAAACTGAAAGAGAAACTTGAGCTGAGAACATTTGAAGAGTGGCTGTTAACCTTGCTAAGCACACTTGCTTCCCAGAAAAAACTAAGGAGAGATGAGTCCACAAGATGCTGCCTCTTTTTTTGAGTTTACCTCGATGTGGAGAGACCACACGCAGGAGCTCTCGCTGCCATGGCAGGTCCTGCTGGGGCAAGAGCAGTTGGCAGGACCAGCCAGTCTCCAAGACACGGGCCCAGTGGGAGGATCCAGCCAAAGCCTGGATGAGGCAATGCCTGCGGCACACCCTGCGGAAAGCAAGCCTGGGAAAGGGCTCAGAAGGTGGCTTGCAGTCGGGATCCCAGCAAGGATGGCAGCGACTCCGGAAGCGTGGTCCTCCTTCCCATTCTTAAATCCCTAGGCTACAGAAAAGTAGAACATCCTCAGCCCTTGGGGATCATAATATCTAAGGAGAAAGATCAAGAAGAAGTACAGCAAGACAGAGAAAACAGACATTGTACAGCACTGACCAAGTTTAACTTAGGCAAAGTGAAAATAAATGCCAACCTTATAAATGCGCTGCAGAGGAGGAGACGATACAAACAGTAGCAAGGCGGAAAGAAGAAGATGAAACCCAAAAGACAGAAGACAACACCTCCCCCCGCCCCCCCCCACATTGCCTTGTGCTAAAGGGAAACATAACATCAAGAAAATAAAAGCACAAACACAACATGTAAAATAAGAGATTGCAGAACGAAAGAAAACAGCTGTAACCAAAATAAAACGAGTACAGGAAGCAAATAGAGCCAAGAAAAACAAAACCAAACAAAACAACCTAGACACAGCTGAAAGAAGAACTGCTATGAATGCAACAGAGAAAACATAATTAAAATAAGCAGAGAAAATAACTAGATCTGTTTGATATAAAATATAATTATTGCCCCTGAAACAGTACTCAATAGAAAAAATGAAAATTTCAGAAATATAGTGAAGGAATATTGCCCTGAAGGGAAAACCAAAATCTGTTTCTGAAAGAATGTACTACAAACCCCAAACAGTTTTAACATTAAACAGTAGGCACTTATTAAGCTATTTAGCTTTAGAGAAAAACAAACAAACAAACAAACAAAAAAAAAAAAAAAACTGGCCACTTACACACTAGGGAATGGAGCCGGGCTCCTATGTTCCTCAGAAGATCGGTGGCCAGTAGCTATCAGTTTCTATGGGAAAAAAGCGGGACCCAATAACATTAGACAGTGCCAAGTTATCATGCAAGGTGCACGGCTTAAGGCAGACCATTTGAAACATGCAAAAAACAGAAAGGAAAGGAGAGGAAGTAAAGGGAGAAACCGGGCAAGGAGAGTAAGAAAGAAAAGGAGAAAGGGCCTGCACATGCACACACACACACATGCATATAGACATGCACACAGGCACATGCACACACATACACACACATGCACACACACATACATACACACGCACACACAGACACACACGCATACACATACACACATGCACACACATACACATGCACATACACACACATGCACACACACTCACACACACACATACATGCACATCTTTGACAAGAAAATCAAGCCAATCAAGAGTAAAGTGAAATCATATGATACTTCTAGCAACCTTTTTTCTGATAGTCAAGAATTAGATTTTCAGATTTCAAAAGAGCCCCCACCTCTTTGAGAGCATGAAGAGACAGCAGACATGGACATATGGGAGGAGGAACAAAGAAGAATAAAAACTAGAGTTTAAAGTTTTAAGTTTCCTGAGCTCCATGGCGTCATCAGTAACATAAAAACAACCATCCCTGCCAGGTGAGGTGGCGCGCCTGCAGCACTCGGGGTTGAGGCAAGCAGACGAGTTCAAAGCCTGTGCTATAAAGCAAGGGTGGAGCAAAGCTCCCTTGGGAAAAAATGAAAGAGACTAAAGCCCATCAATATTACATCACACAAACCCTGGCGTAGTCCAAGTGCTAGAGAGCACAGTCCCCTGCATCCCCACCCCTCTGTCAGCCCCGCGTGCTATGGTTTGTTTTGTCCCTCACTCCTCTGTCGCAGCCCCACGTGCTATGGTTTGTTTTGTCCCCCACCCCTCTGTCGCAGCCCCGCGTGCTATGGTTTGTTTTGTCCCTCACTCCTCTGTCGCAGCCCCACGTGCTATGGTTTGTTTTGTCCCCCACCCCTCTGTCGCAGCCCCGCGTGCTATGGTTTGTTTTGTTCCCCACCCCTCTGTCGCAGCCCCACGTGCTATGGTTTGTTTTGTTCCCCACCCCTCTGTCGCAGCCCCGCGTGCTATGGTTTGTTTTGTTCCCCACCCCTCTGTCGCAGCCCCGCGTGCTGTGGTTTGTTTTGTCCCTCACTCCTCTGTCGCAGCCCCACGTGCTATGGTTTGTTTTGTCCCTCACTCCTCTGTCGCAGCCCCGCGTGCTGTGGTTTGTTTTGTTCCCCACCCCTCTGTCGCAGCCCCGCGTGCTGTGGTTTGTTTTGTTCCACGAAAGCTCATTTTCTATTCTCCTGCCACTTAATTTTTCAGGTTAAGAATTGTATGTCTCAAAAAGACAAAAAAAAGAAAAAAAAAAAAAGAATAGTATGGCTTAAAGCTCAATATTTCCCAGCAAATTGCTCTTTAAAATATATAGCTGTGTTAAAGGTCGTGGACTTGGCATCAGAACTAGGCCTCAATTCTGGGCCACTTCTTGAAGTTTGTGATTTTCTCTTCTTCCTCCTCTTCCCCTTTCTTCTTCTCTTCCTTCTCTTCTTCCTCCTCCTCCTCGTCCTTTCTTCTCTCTTTATTTTTTAGTGCACATGATATTTATGTGGGAGTGTCAGAGCCATAGGACAAATGTGGAGGTTAGAGGACAACTTTGTGGAGTTGGTTCTGTCTTTCTACCTTAGTATATGTCCCAGGTCAACAAATTTGCAGGGCAAGTGCCTTTTCTCACTGAGTCGTCTTGCCAGCCCTTGATTTGTGATTTTATATGGGTCCTATATTTAATGTTTCTGTGTTTAGTTTTCCTCTTGTTCAAATGATATTACTAATTCTAATTTTAGGTGCTCATCATTCTACATAGGGAAACTGGCATATTTATATAAGAAATAGCAACAGATCTTCCATTATTTGCAGCCGTATTTGTTTCCTTAGGAAGACATCTTAACTGTGGAGCATCTTATTTGGGGGTTCCATGATATGTCAGGGTTTGCTGGTCTGAGATGGATTTGGGAAAGAAAGTAAGTTAATCATATGGGAAAGGGAAGAAATCTTGGGAGCAAGGGTTTATGGCTAAGACTCTAGAAGGGAAGTCATGTGGAGTCAAGGTGGTGCTGGAGGAACTCTTGGATGAAGTGCATCCAGGAGGTAATCTTAGAAGGCGAGAAGGAAGATGGTGGATTTTCACTTCGCTTTCTTTTCTTTTTGTGTTATAGCTTCCCTTTCTGATTCACCAGGACACACAGAATCTTCAGTGAACTTGATGGTGCTTAGTGATGCTGAGCTGTGTCTAGATCTGGCCGTGGCAGTAGGACTTCTGAGTTCTGCATCCGCACTGACACAATGAGGCCTCGCCGTGAGGTGATGCAGAGTCAGAGGACATGGATCTTCTGGCTTCTGTGTAGATTTCCACGGGTCTGATCTGGCTTAGTTTGCCCTCTGCCAAGTATTTATTTACACAGTCTTCAAGGTCTTGGTAGGTATGAAGTCTCTCATTCTATAGAATTCTCAACAGTTCTTTCTGCAGTAGCAGAAAAGTGGGGGTAAATTTTATCGATTATATTATATATTATATATTCTTATTTTGCAGAAATTCCATGTGCTTTGTCCTTTTATGTCATTTATTACTTTCTTGATCATTCTTGCTTCCCAATGACTTCTTGTATATATGTGGCATTTTTATAGAGCTTTAAAGCCGGGTATGGTGCCCCATGCCTTTGATCCTGGCACTCAGGAGGTGGAGGCAGGAGGATCTCTGTGAGTTCAAGGCCAGCCTGGTCTACAGAAGGAGGTCTAGGCCTCCTGGGACTAAAGGTGGACCCTGTCTCAAAAATACCAAAAAGAAAAAAAAAATCCTATATCCCTAATTCTGTTATCTGTCATTTTGCTTTATTTTTATTGATTGATTTCCCCCCTTGGTTATAGGTGTCAGTTTGATGAAGAAAATTCCTCAGTTGAGGTTTCTTCTTCCTAGATGACTTGGTTTGTGTCAAGTTGAAAGGATTCAGAAACTGAGGTCCAAAACCCCCTAGGAGGGCCTGGGTCTTTTAAGTGTTCTGCTATAGTTTTGTCAACTTAAACAAAGAGAGGGCTGATAGGTCCATAGCTCCCAGCTGAGGTGTGTCCAGGTCCAGGTTTGGACTTATTTAGACTGGTCTGGATCAGCCAGATGTGGGGCTCTGCTAGAAGGAGCGAAAGGCTGCCAGGTCTTTATCCTGGCTGAGGAAGAAGCCAAAAGTTTGCCATCTTCGTTGTTTATCAGTGGCCCCTTCCAATCTGCCTAATCTCTAGCCCCTCAATGGGAAAGATGGAATCAAGGCCCACTATCCAGTTCCTTGAATTTCTCTGTTATTGGATGAATTCTTGTGTGTGTGTGTGTGTGTGTGTGTGTGTGTCTAGGCCCACAGTTGACATCACTCTCTCTCTCTATTTTTATTTTATTGAGGGGGGGATTGTCAGCTGAACCCAGAGCTTGCTGACTCTACTAGTCTTAGCTGGCCAGCTTGCCCCAAGGGACCCCCTGTCTCTGCCTGTGCTAGGTTCGCAGTAACCTTCACCTCTGCCTTGGTTTTTTACTTGGATTCTGAAGACCCAAACTCTGGTCCCCAGGGCTGCATGGTGCATCCTTTATCCACAGAGCCATCTCCTTAGCTCCAATTCCTTTTTTTTACTTTAAGAGCTAACACTTGGGACAAAGGATGCCTGTATGAATGGACTCATGGATAGGGAAGAGGGACAGCAGTGGCCTCTGTCTTGGCTCATCAGCAGTGCTAGAGATTCTTTATAATGGCAAATACAAGGGTTGGTTATTAAATTCTGGGTTTGGAGCTTTTATTATAATTACCTTATTTTAGTTACACAGAGTGTTCTAATTGGGTGGTTTGGACTTGTTTGGAGTTGACAGAATCCATATAATAACATGGCAGAATAACCTTAGGGATTTCAAATGTGTGTCTGAAAATAGAGCTTGAAAACAGGGAGAGGTGGAAACTGTATGGGCTTTAAAACCCACGTGGAGCAAGGGAAATTTACAGCTCGGGCTGCCTTCTGAGTCCCAGGCGCTGATGCTGCACTTTGGGGAACAAGCTGTCATTTCAGGGCAGAGTTTTCATTTCAAATGATTTGTTCAAAATGAAATGCTCTCTGTTAAGAAAACTTTAGGCTAAATTATTTTACCAAAAGTTGAAATTTGCCACATCAATAGTATTTTGGGAAAATGAGCTACAATGGTAACGAAGTGCCCTAAATTCTTGAAAAGGTCTGAGAGTGGCTGTTCCTCAGGAAGCTGTTCAGCTCCTGCTTTGTAATGTTTTCAAATAGGGCCATCTAGTGGAGTCCTCTAACTATAAAACCATAGCAGAACTCTGCAAGATCTTATTTTTGAGTCTTTACATACTCTAGTGAGATGAGTGTGATGGCACATGTGTGTGATCAAAGCTCAGAATGCTAATGAGTTCAAGTCCAGCGTGAACTACACAGCAAGACTCTGTCTCAAAAAAAAAAAAAAAAAGAGGATTTGTATTCAATCCATAGTACCAAAACAAACAAGCAAGCAAACAAACAAAAAACAAAGAAGAAACCAAGTTAACTATTCCTGATGTAGTACATCAGCTTGTTTATAAATAAATACATTCCAGCCAGGCGAGTTCCAGGCCAGCTGAGACTAAAGGGAGACCCTGTCTCAAAAAGACCGAAAATAAATAAATAAATAAATAAATAAATAAATAAATAAATAAATTCAAATTCCTGCACTAATGAATTTGAATGTAGATATGCACTCAATAAAGTTTCCAGAAGTTCAAAGTTGTTCAGTAATTTCACATTCCATGAATAACAGTCTTTCTAGCCTGTCTCCTCTCACACTTCCACCTCTTCCACCATGAAGTCTCATTGGGGAATTAAGAAATTTCTACATGAAACAGTATGCAATTTACACAGAATGGAACATGACACAGGATACAGATTCTCGTCATAGATATGATTATGTTGATATGACTCAGCAAGCACATTGCTGACATCCTGCAAAATATCAAAGTGTGTTTCCATGGGCTGATTGGAGAGAGCAGACCTGCAGGCCAGGTTAGGCAAATATATATCCAAATTCACTTTATTTCCTCCCTGGATACAGCTAAATTCCATTGTCAGATTCTCCTGCAGCTAAGCAGGGCCCTGGGTAGAATTTTGGCCACCTCCACTCCTAATCTCATAGGTGTCCCATTCCAGGCAGACCATGGGAGCCCTCTACCAGCCTAGGTCTTTAAATGTGTGTATGGAGCCTACCTTTTTACCCTAGTCCCCATAATCTTCAGTGAACTGTGATATGAACATAGACTACCCTAGCCCAGAGGTGACCACAGGAGAGAAGAAGCTGGAAGAAAGGAAAGAGGATAATGGAAGAGAAATACACTCTTTTCCTTCAGAAAGGTGTCAGAGCTCTGACTCTTTTGTGCAGCTCCCAGAGTAGATGAATAGTTGACAAACATCCAGCAGGACAGCTGGAAGCAGCACTCTGTCGGTGTGACCATGTGACACAACAAAGTGCATTCCCTCGGTGTGACCATGTGTCACTGCAAAGTGCATTCTGTGAGTGTGACCATGTGACACTGCAAAGTGCATTCCGTTGGTGTGACCATGTGTCACTGCCAAGTGCATTCCCTCGGTGTGACCATGTGACACTGCAAAGCGCATGCCCTCAGTGTGTCCATGTGACACCGCAAAGTGCATTCTGTTGGTGTGACCATGTGAAGCCAGACAAGCAGGCTGTGGTGGAAATGCTGAAGCCTGGGGATGAATGCTTCCTGCAGGTTCAACCATGATTCATACGGGCATGAAATTCATACATACAGTCTGAAACATGGGGAATGGGGAAGGCTTGTCAGACTTCATATCTTCTTTCATAGTGCTACCACACCTAATGCTGTCATAGCTTGCTTCATGATAATTGAAATTCTTAATAAACTCTATTCTCTTTTTTATTTTTTATTTTTTATCAAATCTTGACCCATGTCTCCCCCCATTCCCCCACCCCACCAGAGCTCATGTATTCTGCCAAACATGCTTTTCATCTCTTTCTCAGTCTTTCTCAGTATTCTCCATGTGGAAGTTGACTGTTTTGAGCAGAAGTTCACTGTTTCAGTCAGTTCTTCGATGCAGTCCTTTCTGTTGTTGTTGTTTCCAATATGCATCACTCCCAACTGCTTTGGACAAAAGCTCAAGGGGCCTTGCAGAAGAAATACTTACAGCTAGGTAATTGGCACTAGCATCCACAGATGAGGGATACCATTCTTCATTTGTTTTTCTGGGGCTGTGTTACTTCACTCAGCATGATGTCCTCTAGCTCCAGCCATTTTCCTGCAAAGCTCATGATGTCATCTGCACCTGCCTCAGGTGCTCTCGGGAGATCTCAATAAACTCCATTCTAAGATGCCCTGCAAGCTATGATGTGTGTTTGCTCCATGTAATAAATGTTCAGGCATAGTAAGGGGACACAAAGTGTGAAATTGGCAAAATTCTCATCTGAACTACTTGTGGAAGCCACACTTGGCACACTTCTAACACAAAGGAGGCCTTTGTATGGGCAAAGAAAAATAAATCAGTGGGCCACAAGGGTCAAAGTTTGAAGAGGAGGGAGCTGGAGAGATGGCTCAGTGGTTAAGAGTCCTGGCTGTTCTTGCTGAGGACCTGGGTTTGATTCCCAGCACCCACATGGCAGCTAGCAATCATCTATAACTCCAGTTCCAGGGGATCTGATGCCCTCTTCTGACCTCCATGGGCCGTCTACAACACAGGTGCACTTGCTTACAGACAGGCAGTACATTCATACACATAAAATAAAAATAATAAATTAAAATATTTTTTAAAGTGAGGTTGGTCCAACTGCCACCATAAGAAAGTGCGAGAACAGGGCTGGAGAGATAGCTTAGTGGTTGGGAGAGCTGGATGCTCTCGCAGAGGACTGAGGTTCAAAACTCAGTTCCCACGTGGTTGCTGATAACCGTCCGTAACTCTGGTTCCAGGGAGTTCCAACACCCTCTTCTGACCAATGCTGGCATTTCATGACATGGGTGCACCTACTTCCATGTAAACAATACATCCATACATATCAAATAAAAATTATAAAATAATTTTAAAAATTTAAAAAATGGATTTCGTTAAAGTTTGAAGAGGAGGAACTTGCATAAAGCCATCATTTTGGAGAAAAAGAGATGAGCTTGACTAGAAGGAGGGGGAGGGGGGGAAGGATGGGGTGGTATTGTCGAACAGACAGGCCATTGGTTTCTAGCTAAGCTTATGGAAGGGGCAGGAAGGAACACAGTATATACAAAGTGGAGGTAGAAGAATAAGAGCCTTGAAAATCATCTTTGGGATTTAAATTTAAAGTCAGCCAGAGCTCTCTGATCAGTCACGTTGCAATGATGGCTGCTGTCTTCAGTTGTCTCCAACGGCACTCAAGATGGGAGGAGATATGACTGGGCACCCTGCTCCTAAATATAAACATTCAGAGATAATAAAAAGTACCTGTCCGTACTGTGTCCTTGAGCATCCTTTCTTGTCGGTCTGATGACAGAAGGGCCTTATTCCTCAAGATCCTTCTACCTCTGTATTGCCTTTTCTGCTGTGAACCCCCACTAAGGTAGCTAATCCCTCCTCACTGTGCAGCCCTGGTACTGAATATATGCCTCTGACAGCTCCTTTTTAATTTGTATTGCAAGTACATCTCTGGCTCTTGCATCAAACGTTGTATTCTTTAAAGTGAGTGGACCTTGATTCATTTAATTACCTGAACACTGAGGGCAAGGCCTGCTGTATGGTAACTTGAAGAATAATATATGATAAATGAGGGGTGAAAGTAGATGGATTTATTTTATCTTCAAAACAAAAAAATAGCTGGATCCAGACCTGGTGGCCAAGGCCTGTAATCCCAGCTGCTTGAGAGAGCTGAGGGAAGCTCAAGGTCAGCCTGGCTAGAAAGTGACTTCAGAGCCAGCCTAGACAACTTAGTGAGACCTTGTCTCAAAACAAAAAGTAAAAAGGGAGCGTAAAACTCTGAGGCCTTAGGTTCAGCCTAGAGGAACACACACACACACATACACACACACACACACATACATACACACACACACACACACACACACACACACGCTGGACTTGGAGGCAGGAGGATCACAAGTCCAGGGTAGCCTGGACTATAAATCAAAAGCCCTGTCTTGAAAACAAAATGACAAAACCAAGCAAAGAGCTTAGAGATTTCATTCACATGTTCACCATTGTCTATGTGTCTTTCATTACGGGATGGTTAGACATCTTGACTATTGCTCATAAATGTGTTCTTGGTAGGGTTTAAAGTCTATCATTTTTAAAGTACTAAGTAAAATGGTAATTGAATAAGTGGATGGATGAATTGATAATATGGGATCTTAGAAAGAATTAAATTAATGACAGTGCTTGCACAGTCACAAGCAAGACTCAAGCTTGCATGTAGAATTGTGGTGGGACATAATTGGATCATGCTTAGAACATGCTGTTTAAAAAATCAGTATGGGGGCTGAGGGATGGCCTAGCAGTTAAGAGTGCCGATCGCTCTTGCAGAGGACCCGGGTTCGATCCCCAGTACCCAAATGGCAGCTGAGAACCATCTGTAACTCCAATTCCAGGAGAACTCCAGTTCCAGGGGAATCCGAGACCCTCTTCTGACCTCCGCGCCATTGCATGACACGGTGCACAGACCTACACGAAGACAGGACATTCATACACATAAAAATAAATAAATAAAATTTTTTTTAAAATCAGTACGTTGGCCATAAGAATTGGGTAGTTATAGTGAGATGTTTTCTCTCTAAATGAGATAGACCCAGGTGAACCCATCATAAGAAGTGTGTTGCCTCTCAGAAGCCTGTGAATAAGGAGGTAAGTCAAAAGTGAGCCCCTGTTTCTGATGCAGCAGCCTTGAGAGACATAAGCTGGTGAGGAGCTGACTTCCCTCGGACAGGGAGGGAGAGGTGGACTGAGCCCAGCCATGGAAGATATGACTGAAGGCTACACTCCACTGGTTCTTATGACACTTTGATATCCAGTATGACCTTGCGACTTCCACCTTTGAGCTAAGTGAAGTCATTGAGCTTGCATCATATCCAAGACCATATCCAAGACCAGTAGAAAATGTCTAAGCATAGTATTTCTTCTAGTTGTTCATCTACTAAAAGAAATAAACCAACCAGCCATGGTGGCATGGTGCCTGTAATCTCAGAACTCAGGAAGCTGAGCCAGGAAGATCTTTTTTTTTTTAATTTTTTTTTATTTATTTCCATATGTGTATGAATGTATTGTCTGCATGCAAGTCTGTGCACCCGTGACGTGCAATGCTGCAGAAGTCAGAAGAGGGCGTCGGACTCCCCTGGAACTGGAGTTCTCCTGGAATTGGAGTTTCAGACGGCTCTCGGCCGCCATGTGGGTGCTGGGGATCGAACCCGGATCCTCTGCAAGAGTGGTCGGCACTCTTAACCACTAGGCCATGGCTCCAGCCCCAGGAAGATCTTTTGAGCTCAGGAGCTTAAGGCCAGCTTTGGGAAATACAGGATGAATGTCAAAAAATGAACCAAACCAAACCAAAGAATAAAAAGGTCTCGTTCTCTTACACTTTAAGATCTTGCTGTGGGGAGTTTTCTTATTTGCTTCTAAGTGGCCTGGTAAGAAGTAAAATACCATTTTTTCTGACCCCAATTTCTTTTTAAAAATAAAATACTTTTTATTTATTCTTTGACAAATTCTTATGTATAAACAATGTATTTTGATCAGATGTACCCCAACTCCCCTGTCACTTTCCTCAAGCTCCCCAATATATACCTCTTTCCCATTTATGTCTTCTTTTGGACATGAGCATGTAACCCTCTGAGTCCGATTCAAGCTGCCTATTGGAATGCTGACTGATCTCATTGGCTTGATCTTGGGCAGGACTTGTGTAGCTATAGTGAGTTCATGAGTGCAACGGCCATGTCAGTCTAGAAGTCAGCTGTATTAGTCACCATTCTGTTGCTGCCATAGTGCCACCACGACCAAGAGAAATTACAGAAAGAAGAGTTTACTTTGCTTATGGTTCCAGGGGAATTAAAGTCCGTCATGGTGGGGAGGCATGGTGTCAGGAGGTGCTGCAGCAGGAGTAGGAAGAAGAGGTTCACATCTTCAAGCAGGCACAGGAAGCAGAGTGCAACTGGAGATTGGCAAGGCTTTCTGAACTCTCTTAGCCTGTCCCCAGTGATGTGCTTCCTCCAGGATGGCCACACCTTCTAAGACTGCCCAAAACAGTGCCATCAACTGTGGATGAAATGTCCCAGTACTTGGAGCCTCTGGGGAACATTCTTATTCAAACCACCACAACAGCATTTCACAGCACTCTTCCCCATCTTCTGGGTCTTACATCATTTTTTTTTCCCTCTCTTCCAAGATGTTCCCTGAGCCTTGGGGTGTATGGAGGTATAGATATCCCATTTAAGGCTTAGCATTCAACAGTCACTTATTCTCAGCACTTTGACTAGTTATGAGTCTCTGCAGTAACTGCTGACCACTGCAGGGAGAAGCTTCCATGGCCAAGGTTGAGAGCAGCACTAATCTATGTATAATATTCCTAAATATCTAGAAGGAAGTTTGTCAACGTATCCATTTAGCAAGACTACAGTAGTAGGTTCCCCCCTAGAGTTTATGAAGTCCCGAGCCATGGGGTTTCCAACAGGTTTACAGTACATGAATTCTCTCCTGTGGAGCGGGCCCAAACCTCCTGTTGACATAGAGTCAACAAAACTATATTGTCAGCCAGGCAGGGTGATATGGAAGATTCTGACTTCCAGGCTAGGTTATATGAGACCGTGTCTCAGAGTCTCTCTTTTTCTCTCTCTTCCTCTCTCAAGCCAACAATAAATAAAGCCCTATGCACCCAAAAGGTTGTTATTTGTAATAACAAAACATATACAGGAAAGTTCTTCATACACTAAAATGTTCAGGCTGGCAGAACAGCTGAGCAGGTACAAGTACTTGATATGCAAGCCTGACAACCTGAGTTCATTTCCTGCGTCCCTGCATGGAAGGAAAAAAATCAACAATCGACCCCTGAAAGTTGTCCTCTGAGCTCCACATGCACTGTGCCCATGCTAATAATAATAAATAAAAATTTACAATGTACTATGCAGGTAATAAGTACTATAATTAACATTTATTTAAAAAAAAGTCTGAAGGAGGCTGGAGAGATGGCCTAGCAGTTAAGAGTGCCGACTGCTCTTGCAGAGGACTCTGGTTCAATCCCCAGCTCCCATATGGTGGCTGAGAACCGTCTTTAATTCCAGTTCCAGGGGAATCCGACGCCCTCTTCTGACCTCCGCAGCATTGCACGACAAGGGTGCACAAACCTACATGTAAGACAGTACATTCATACACATAAAAAATAAATAAAAATTTAAAAAGTCTGCACACTGTTCTCAGTGAATAAGTATCTGTATAACCAACAAGTGAACTATTTGCCAGGTAGATAAAGTGATGATACATTGTGGTATTATCTGAGGTAGGAGGAATCTATCCCTGCATGTGTGTGCACATGTATGTATGCATGTCTGTACATGAGCAAGTAAAGGGGGAGAATAACAATTATTAGAATTATGGCCACTGTATTCTCATGCTAATGACATGTCAGGAGAGATAAGAGAACAAAGAAGACTTTCAAATATTCCCATTACTCATATCTTCACAGAAGCATGTATGCCTTTCAAAGCAGATGTGTGGAGATCAAGAAAAACTATAAACAATAAAAACATTATTTCAGAAGTACAAACAGAGGATAGCTGCATTTATGTGATGATAAAGAGTTTAAATACTAATTAAATAGTTTTAAGTAGTACTTTTCTGCGTTGTTAATAATGACTTTAAAACTCTAAAGTCGGGGCTGGAGAGATGGCCTAGCGGTTAAGAGCACCGACTGCTCTTACAGAGGACCCGGGTTCGATCCCCAGCACCCACATGGCGGCCGAGAACCGTCTGAGACTCCAATTCTAGGAGAGCTCCAGCTCCAGGGGAATCCGAGACCCTCTTCTGACCTCCGCGGCATTGCACGACACGGGTGCACAGACTTGCATGCAGACAGTACATTCATACACATACAGAAATAAATAAAATTAATAAAAAAAATAAAATAAAAATAAAAAAAAAATTTTTTAAAAACTCTAAAGTCACCGGGGATGGTGGCATGCACCTGTAATCCCAGCACTCGGGAAGCAGATGCAGGTGGATCTTTGTGAGTTCAAGGCCAGCCTGGTCTACATAGTGAGTTCCAGGACAGCTGGGGCTACAGGGAGACCCTGTCCCGAAAACATCAGAAAAAAAAAAAAGAATACTTGCTGCAAAGGACCCAAATTTGGTTCCCAGTACCCACATCAGGCAGCTCCAAATCTGTAGTTGCAGGAGATCAATTCCCGCTCTGGCCTCTGAGAACCCCTGTGTATGCCTGCAGTACACATACAGACAAGCAGACACACAGAAATAAGAAATTAAATTCTGAAATTATAAAATTGTAAACAAACCCATGAGACTAATATCCAAGTATGAGCTCTTTTTGGTGTGTGGATGTGGAGTGTATGCACATATACATGTTTGGGAGGGGGGTTCATGTGTGCGCACATGAGTGTGGAGGCCAGAAGCTGACATTGGCTGTCTTCTTGATCGATCTGCACCTTGTATTTCAAGAGGCAAGGTCTCTGGCTTGAACCCAGCTCTCACTAACTCAGTTAGTTCAGTGAGCTTGCTCCAGGGGTCCTGTCTCTACCTCCTGAGGGCTGAGAATTCAGGTGGGATGCCACACACACTGCACCTGCCAGGCATTTCTTTTTCCCTTTTTGTCTTTTTGAGACAGGGTCTCCCTGTAGCCCCAGCTGGCCTGGAACTCACTCTGTAGACCAGGCTGGCCTTGAACTCACAGGGATTTGCCTGCCTCTGCCTCCTAACTGCTAGGATCAAATGTGAGCGCCACCATACCTGGCTTCTGTCAGGCATTTCTGTGGGTGTTGGGGATTCTAACTACAGTCCTTCCAACCGCGGAGCGAATTCTTTACCCACTGAGCCGTCTCCTCAGCCCTAAGTATGGAAATATTTTAATAGAACAAAAACAGTGATAGTGGGCTAAGTGGTGGCAAGGTGCCTTTAGGAACCTTCCATTTCATTGACTTTTAACCTACTGGAGCATCAGTTGAGTCACTGAGCATTGTTAACATTTTTTCTTAATGAATAACATTCATTTGAACCAATTAATTGTTCTGAGTGGATCTGCTTAGTAGCAACTTGAAAGTTGAATTTTTTTTTTTTTTTGTCTTTTTGAGACAGGGTCTCCCTGTAGCCCCAGCTGTCCTGGAACTCACTCTGTATACCAGGCTGGCCTTGAACTCACAAAGATCCACCCACCTCTGCCTCCCAAGTGCTAGGATTAAAGGCATGTGCCACCATGCCCAGCTGAAAGTTGAAATATTAACAAATGAAAACTTTTCCATTTTGCCTATCTCATTTGGCATATGAATCGCTGCTGGTGGCTAGCTATAAAGGCAGAATTTGTGGGCTGTGAGGTGTGACCTCAGATAACTACCACTTCCCTGCACCTGAATGACATCAAATCCTTATTCAAATGACATTCCAGGATATCACATGACCTCTAGTGATTCTAAACACATGCAAATTTGGGTATTTGGTTATAAGGTGGTCATTTGAGTAATCTAGACCCTGTCTCGAAAAGACCAAAAAAAATATATATATATATCACACATTTTATAAAAAGGAAGACACGGGCCAGGTGCATGACTGATCCCAGCACTCAGGAGACAGAGGCAGGTGAAGCTCTGTGAGATCAAGGCCAGCCTGGTCTACGGAATGAATTCCAGACCAGCTGGGGCTGCACAGTGAATTCTAGTCCAGCCTGGTCTACAGTGTGAGGTTCTATCTTAAAAAGACTTTGAGGTTTCGGGACTGGAGAGATGGCTCAGCGGTTAAGAGCATTGACTGCTTTCAAAGAGGACCTGGGTTTGATTCCCAGCACCCACATGGTGTCAAACAACCATCCATATCTCCAGTTCCAGGGGAATCTGATGCCCTTTTCTGACCTTCACAGGCACTGCACAACACAGGTGCACTTACACACATGTAGGCAATATACTCAAACACATAAAATAAACATAAATAAAAGAAGAATACTCTGTGGTGGATCTCTCATTCTTCCTGCAGCCCCAGGCTGGTAGTCAAGATTCCCACACAGATCAGCCTTCTTTCTACACCCCAAGGAATCTGCTGTCTTAGCCTCCTGATTGTTCTAACACTGCCTAGGAGCAAGTCAAATGCCCTGGTGACCTTTAAAAACACAGTTGGGGGGCTGGAGAGATGGCCTAGCAGTTAAGAGCGCCTACCGCTCTTGCAGAGGACCTGGGTTCGATCCCCAGCACCCACATGGCGGCTGAGAACCGTCTTTAACTCCAGTTCCAGGGGAATCTGACACCCTCTTCTGACCTCCGTGGCATTGCAGGACACGGGTGCACCAACCTACATGCAGACAGTACATTTATTAAAAATTTAAAAATTAAAAAAAAAAAAAAACACAGTTGGAGCGTAGGCCTTTTCTCAACAACCGAAGTCAAGGAAACCACTAGAGAAAGCATGTTCTCCCTGCAACTCCTGACCCCTTCCTTTCCTCCTGCTAAGCCTCAGATCCTTTCTCTGCTGGCTGGCTGGTACCTTCAGTCTTAAATAAAAACTCCATTTAGTTGTATTTGTAATTTTCCAGCAAGCTAGCATGCCTTCTGGTGGGGATGTGGGCAGTTACATGGCTCTGGCAGCGGCCTGTGTCTGCCTGCCTGGGTGGTCATGCTGAGCTGACATGCTGTCTGCTTTATTTTTATTCAGTTCAACTTCATGAACTTTGCCACTGGGGTCAGTGAGAAGGGATGAAACATGGCAGGTAGTATCCAGTGGCATAAAAATTATATTTTACAAAAAAAATTGTATTTTACTAAACAACATTGAGTTCATTTATTAAGTTGTATTTAATGTGAGAGTGGTAGAGTCTAGTACAAATTCAAAATTATGGTACTAAAACCCAGACAGAATTACAGACATTTTAATCTCATCATAACAGGAAACATTTACCTGAAGTCTGGACAAATGCCTTCCTAGAGACTTAATAAGTCTTCTAGCATGCGGCTAACCTGAAGGACTCATTCCACGTAGTGTTTTTTTCTATAGTCATTATACTACTATTCGCAAGGCTCTAGTTATATCGGATTTTTTTTTCACAAAAAGGGTAAGGTCGTACGTTAATAATACACACCACTCAGCAACATGCTTTATCATTAAAAATTTATAGACAGTGTAATGTCTGCATGTGTGTAGAGCATCTGTGTTGTGCAGTGCCCTCAGAGGTCAGAAGAGGTAATCAGACCCTCTTAGCACTAGTTATGGATGGTTATATGTTACTTGGGTGCTGGGAACTAAACAAAAGTCCTCTGCAAGAGCACCAAATGCTCTTAACCACTGAGCTCTCTCCACCCCCATCATTTTTTTTTTTTAAAATAAAAAATTTTTTTTTTGGTAATTTTTTGAGACAGGGTCTCCCCTGTAGTCCCCGCTGGCCTGAAGCTTGCTTTATAGAAAAAGAGTGCCCTTGAACTCACAGAGGAATCTCTGCATCAGCCCCTGAGTGCGGGATACAATGCGTGCGTTCAGGTTGTTAGATCCAGAAGCCCATTGAAATGCAGAGATACCTAAGACCGGTGGTGCCCAGAATCCTGCCACACCAGGGCAGTCTTTAGCTATGCTAAAACGGGCCATCACATATTATTCAGGAATCTTCCGCTTTTTTGGAAGCCAGACTCCAGATTCCTTCAGAGTGCGCTACCCACCCCTACTCCCATTGAATCCCATCCCCACCTTCTCCCTTAAATTCCCAAGTCAGACGCCATTCTGGGCTTGGCTCCGCTCTATCTTCCCTGAGCCTAGCTCCGGCTACTCTGAATTAAACCTTGCTCCGAAGAACTTAGACATCCATCGTGGCCTTTCATTCCGGGAGCGCGCCATGACAACCTTACACGTAGCACCATGCCGCTCGTTAGGGTTGGCAAGTATCCTCCTCACACACCAGATTATAGGGAAGAAGGGAGACGCAAACACGCCAGCGGCTGTCCTACAACTGTGCGGCCTAAGGCGACACCTGCATGCCCTTTATTACTAACACTACAACCAGGCAATGCCTAAATGGCAATCTCCAGCCTGCAGCCTGCTTGGCACCTACAGTCTAAGTCAGGACAGCTGCCTGAGGGCATATACAGTCAATCCCACCGGCGCTCACCTAACTGCACAGCTGGTGACCTGATGAGTCTGCATCCGGCCCCACACCAGCTCCCCGAGTTGGTGAGCTGCTTGACCGCTGTCCACCTCACTGGTAATAACTACACAAGCCTCAAGGGCTAAGATTTTACAGGAGGAAATAATGGCCGGTAGTCCCTGTCCCATGGTAAGAAGGACTCGTCTTTTTATTCAATGCATTCTGTTTTTATACCCAGAGTGGAATCATATCAGGGCCTGGTTTCAGCCCCTTGCCTCAATTTCCATAACATCTACCGAGTACTAGCTTCAGGAGCACAAGAACTCCTGAGTACCTTTGATCTCAAGGTATCACAAGCCTGCTATCAGAATGCAAATCCCTGCCTTAGCGAAGTTAGTGTAAGGCAGGACAAGCAGGTAATTAAAGCACAAAAGAAGCCCACAGACGGTTTTTTCCCTACGTGCGCACAGATTTTTTTTTTGTACATTTTGAGACAGGGTTATTATGCCCAGATCACTGGGACCCTCAAAAGACCACCAGGACACACAGCTCCGATGTAAATGCAAACAGTCTTTTTAATTCAAGCTGAACTTGAACCACCACCCTCCTGACAGCAAGCTGGAAGAAGCAGTCCTGAAGCTTGGGGGGGGGACGTCTTTTAAAGGAAGAACTGCAAACGGGGAATTTTACAATTTCGGCATTTTGTTATTGATTCAAAGCGACTGAAGAAGCATGATTTTTAGACTGATAGGCCACCTGGCAGCTTTGGTGGCACCAGGAGGAGAGATTTTACTCACTGAGTAAATCCTGGCAGAAGAGCAAACATATTAAGTGTCTTTCCCTGTTATTTATTTTCAACAAACAACCTATGGTGCTCCCCTGCTAGCTACTGAGAAAGTCTGTGTTTTTTCCTGGAATCTGAGGATGGGGTCTGTTTCTCAGATGGTGTATTGCCACAAAATAGAAAAATGGAGTCTACTTGTTCCCTACAACTGGCCCCTTTCAGTCTCATATGAATACATTCAGTATTTGTTCTTGTAACTGTCCTCCTTAAGTCTTCATTGATTCAGCAGTCTATGCTTTGTTCCTTAGAACTGTTCCTCGCAATGAACAGCCCTAAGTCCCTTGATGTTGTTCTTAATTATAATATATAGTTCTGTTTTTCATCACTTGTTAAGTATTTCAACAAGTTCATAGTTTAAAACCAAAGGTGCAATATCGTCTCTGCCTGAGTGCATATGACAGAGCTGCGTGATTTTTAAATAATTATTCTAAGGTGTCTTTCCAATGCATGTGACTGTACGACCACTAGGAATAAAATACTTTAAAAATGTCACTGATACAATGTTGCCTGTCGTGGTATTGTTAAACAGCATATTAAATCTGTGTGCTGGGCGTGGTAGCGCACCACCATCTAATCCCAGTTCTAGGAAGGCAGAGGCAGGTTGATCTTTGTGAGTCCAAGGCCACCTGTTCACAGAGCAAGTCCAGGACAGCTGGGGCTACAAAGGAGACTTCTTTCCAAAAAGACAAAAAAAAAAAAAAAAAAAACCCCCAAAACAAAACAAAACAAAAACAAACAAAACAAAAAAAGATCTGTGTATGATTACAATGCACATGACTGCTGTCCCACTACACACCTCTACATAAAGTGTCGACAAATTTTTTATTAGAACTTTGATTTAATTGATGTGTATGCATAAGCCACTGGTCACATTTTAAGAATTCTATAATGTAAATAAGGCATATATTTAAGAAATTGTGTTCGCACCCTGGGTACTATATATACCTTGTTACAGCCTTAAGTGAAGCAGACATATATAGAGTTACCCATACATAATAAAATTGTTTTATATATCTGTTATACTTTGCACATATTACTTTAATATCTTTAAGAGAAATTAGGTTTTTACTTCCAGTGACCACATGGACACTCCAAATGTAACCAATTTGGGTGAGCCCTAAGTATTAACTGCTGCTGCTGTTATGTGACAATGCCCTCCTTCCTTTCCTTTTCAAAGCTATAATCAAATCTGGAGAAAAGTAACATGGCCATCATTTGAGATAGTCCTAGAAGGTACTGGTTTTAACCTCTTTATCATCTGGTTGTTTCATGGGCTATGTTGTTAGAAACCTTTTGCCTTGCATGGTTTAAAATCATTGTACTCTGAGTACCTAAATGAACTTTAATGACCTTAAAGAACAAATTGTGGAACTTACTGCATAGGTTTAATGTCAATTTGACACACCTGTGTTGAGGGAGGCTCAGCTGGGAGTTGCCTCATTGGACTGGCCTGTGCCACTGTGGCAATGCATTTTGGGCCATAATTTTTCTATATTTAACAATAGGCTGAACATGAGCCAGCAACACAAGGCAGTAAGTAGTATCCTTTCCTAGCCTGTGCTACAGCCACTATCACCAGGCTCCAATAAGCTTTATATTATTTAGTGATATTTGCCACAGCAATTAAAATGTATTAATGCTTAAGTCAATGGTTCAAAGCTTTACTTAGAGTTATATGTATTAAAAGTCTAATTAATTCAAATAATCCTCTGGGAGGTTTAACAACCACACTTAAAACTCCAACCTGATTTGACCAGAGGGATTTAAAGGGACAAACTTTTGGCCCATACCCTCTAAGGTCAACTTGGTCTAGGGTCATGCAATCTGCAACTTGTAATGCCCTGTGGCAGCGAGATCACCTCATCCTGGGTAGGGAGGTCTTGGAGATTTACTTAAAAGGATTTCATCCAGCCAGTGTCCAGCCAAGGGAGGAAAGTCCATATAGAGGAGAGACACCTTCATGCTTCAAAGGGGAAGCCTTGGTACAGCAAGACTACTTTGTCCTCACATAGTGAGATTGTGAGAGAGCAGTGCAAGACTGAGTGACCCCCTAAAGACCAGAACCGCAACTGACCTTAACACCAAAGCAAACTATGTGGTTTTAAACACCCAACAGGAACATAATCTAAGAAAAATAATACAATAGTGTTATTATCAGAAAGATTGGATAAAAGACCTAGTTGGATCTACTGTGCATATTAATGTGTGTCATACACACTATTGGTCATCTCAGAGATGATGATCAGATTTAATGAACAGCCAGAAAACACCTTTTATAGTCCCATGATTATTGGCTCTCATTCTGGAGCGTCCTTGATGTAGATGGCCCCCATTCTAGGAGATCTCTGTGTACTAAAAAATTCTTCCAGTTCCTCAGCCAGGGTCACAGTCTCCCCTTCTGAACAGACCTAGACAGAGAGCTCCGATTGCTATGCACCCAGCACTATCAATGATATTGGCTCAAGAGCTAATCTGTCTTCCTGAACCATTGCATGCAGTCCAAAGAAGATAGTTGGGGGATGGACTGTTACCTAAAGGAATAACTCACACTGTGACTACGAAAGATTCTGAAAGCAGATGCTAGTCCAGACACCGATGGAAATTAATAGAAAAAGAATAAAAATGAACCTCATTGAGAGATTCCAATGGACTTAAAATGGACATTTAATCGACCATGTCTTCTCTCTTGTTCTGCTAGAATTACCACACTCTGCCCCTCCCTCAAGCACACCAAGATTGTCTCTCGAACTATTGCAGTTTTAAGATAGATCCTGAGCAGGTACCCATACACCTCCTCCTAGCCTTTTCAGATCAGAAAAATCAGAGCGTCCAGCACCACCGACCCTCTTGGCAATTGGGGTGACATCCTCAGAGGGTATTGTGATAAAAGTAGGAGCTAGGGGCTGGAGAGATATCCAATCAGTTAACAGCACTGGCTACACTTCCAGAGGACCCAAATTCAATCCCCAGCACCCACATGCGGCCAAGAACTGTCTGAATCTCCAATCACAGGAGAATCCAGTTCCAGGGGAATCCGAAATCCTCTTCTGACCCGCGCATTGCACGACACGGGCACAGACCTGCACAGACAGTACAATTGAACATACATAAATAAATAAAAATTAAAAAAAAAAAGAAAAAAACTAAAGTAGGGTAGATAGATTGGAGCAGTTTAGGGTCAAGACTGCCCCTGCCTGCAGGGGCATGTAACGCTAGACTCGAGGGAACCCCAAAATCTGTAAGATAAGCGAGAGAAAGGATCGAGACCAAGCAAGTAAGCTTTTGTCAAGGTCTCATTGTCTTTATTAGACACAGGGTTTATATAGATAAGGGAGCGGGAAATTGGGAAAGGTATGGGGGGAGGGTAAGGCAGGGTATAGGGGGAGGGTAAGGTAGGGCAATCAGTCAGTCCGGTCATCCTGCGCCAGGGAGGCTGCCTTGCAAGATAGTTGAACAGTGACATCTGGCTGGAGCATCCTGTGATCTTTTAGAACGTCCATGGGAAAAGCTCATGGTGTCAGCTCACATAGCCAAATTTATTGAAGGCCAGTTTTATTGCAGTCAAGCAAGGCAGGAAGCCCCTCTGCACTTCTGCACTTCCTGGAACATTACAGAGTTTACCCCTTATGGCAGGCTTACAGCTCTTACATATCCCCTTCTCTTACATTAAGAAGGCTGGGGAGATATCAGGTAGAGGTGGCCACCATCAGCCGATTTGTGACCGTCTCTGTCCTAGGATCGACCTCTACAAGACCCCTTCCTTACCCATCTTTAGATACCCTGTCATCCTCAGGTCTCCTGTCTTAGGTTGGTAAAAGGGGAGAGGAAGTTGCCCGTCTTTGGGGCGGCCACCTTGGCTGGAACAGGCAAGCCTACTCTATGGTCTGGGGACGATAATTTACAATGAGCGAAAATCAAGCCGAATGGCAGGTACAGGAACAGTGGCAGAGGATGGGCGGTGAGCCCAGTGTCATCAGATTCTTCTTCGATGGCCAAGCGATGATAAAGGACTCGTGCTGTAAGTGAGTAATCTATTTGGGACTTAACAAAATTGGTTAGTCGATTAAGCGCCCATGGCCCGAATGAAATTAGCAGGATCAATTCAAGGACAGGTCCCAGGAGAACAGGTAATAAGGTGGACCACCAAGGAGTGGACAACCAATTTTTATACCAGGATTTTTGTTGTTCATGCTCCCTTTTTCTTCTTTCTAGGTTATCTTTGATTTTTTTGAAGGCTGTTTTCTACTAACCATGTTTTATCTGTATAAAAGCAACATTCCTTTAATAGGGCGGCACACATACTCCTGAATGTAGAACACAGGTAGCCTCTCTATATCTTAGACGACTTGAAGGGGAAGGTGAGATAGAATCCTTTAAATTTTCTAGTCCTGTTCTGAGTTCTTCAATGTCTTTGTCAATAGCTTGGCTAAGCTGATAATTTTGTTGGGATGTAATCATGGAGGCTGTTCCTGTGCCGGCCCCTGCTGCTCCAAGACCCAAAATGACTTCCAAGGTAATTGTTGTAATGGGTTCTCGTCTGACTCTTTGAGGGTGGGAGTTATAGTTCTTATGCTCCCTTTCCCAAAAATTTAGAAAAGCATCAGAGTCATAAACTTGTAACCTTGAGAATAACCAGACTATTACACAGTAATCTGAATGATTTAGGAACTGAGAAGTGTCAATAAATGTAGTTAGTACTGTGGAGCAGGTAAAATATGTATCATTAGGAGCAAAAGCATATTTAGAAGAATTAATAACTACAGTATCATTAAAAATGTTGATTAAAGGTAGGGGCAGAAGTATCCTGGGACTTCGCAGACAGGTACCAATTTTTGATAAGTCTGAAACAGTTAATTCAACAGAAGACCAGGACAAGTATTTACTTTGGGTAAAGAAATTTTAGCTTTAATGCAATGCCCTTCATAAAGGGGGGGTCAGCGGATAGTAGCCAACAATTAATCTTCACTTTCATTATTAAACTGGTGTGAAGAGCAAAGGCTAGAAGCGTTGAAAAGAGAGAGTCAGCTCAGATGAGGGCATGGGCCTTCAGGTAAAGTGGGGTTGGAAAAGGATATCTGAGGGTCTGGGGTGGGTGGATGAGATGGGACTGGGTGCTTTAGTAGGGATAGGGTTTTGAACTTGGGTGGGGTTTTTGGGGTGTTGTTTTTTATGTACCATGGAATTAGGTCCCACCGAAGCCTTATGTGCATTGGGGATGGTTTTTTGTAATTTGATTTTAAAGATGAGCCCACTATCATAACCCGATGTATATAATCTTAATCCCCATTGGTAACCACGTCCTTCCCAAAGATTTTTTCTTTCCGTTATCGGTGAAGGATATTGTGATGGAATTGCACCATTGTTTACATTGGTTATTGTATGGGATAGGACCAGAATTTAATTGGTATGGGGAGGGGTTAGTTCGTTTTACTGTGATATAATCAAAATTGGAAGTGGGCTTCCAATAGACATCTCCCGTGGTCTCACAAGTCCAGGCTCCACAGAAGTAATCACTGTCATAGCCGCAGCTAGTTGCCCAACTACGTGGTCAGTGCGAACCGGGGCAAACATAAATGGGTGCTGCTTGCAGCCATGAGCGTGTAGCCACATTAAGGCAAGCGGGCAGTGAGGAATACCGGGTCTGTGTATCTACAGGTTTGGATTGAGGCATGAATATATTAGGGGTCCCCCATTGAGAATCTGCTCCCATGGCTAATGCACAGAGATCCACATGTAGGGGCTCTCAGGAGGGTTGAGATCCAACTGTGGAGGAGGCATTGGCCACATTTCCTGCTTGGTTTAAAATTAACCAGGTGTAGTTAAAGAGCTGGTATGGTGATGTGGCGGCTGCTGTGGGGGCCCCAAGGAGACAGATAAGGGGAAGTAGGGGAAAAGTCCTGTGACAGCATAGGAAAATCATGACCCAGAAAAAGAAGGAGGAGAGGGTAAAGATACAATAGGCAAAAGCTTCCATGTCTGGCCATTCAAACCTGTTGTTTTGTCCGGTTGCATCCCAGGACTCCTGAATATTGGAGGTGGAACCGGTGATTTTAATGGTCCCGCAGAGGATGGTCAGAGGGGAATCATTTCTGCAAGAAAGTATAAATACCATTCTCAGGCGCCAGCCTGTGTTGGGTTAATGGGCTTTATTAGGCGTTCTGGGAGCCACCTTGCCCCATTTTCAGAAGTGTCAAAAACACATGCATGGCCTTTTCCCATATGAGCACTGGGTCAGGGCCTTTCCATTTACTTGTCATAGGATTTGCAACTACTTTTGTGTATCTGTTTAGTATGATGCCATAAAGCGATCAGCGGCGAATTCCTTTTAAAGTCCGATTTAGAAATTAAGGCAAAGAGAGCATGTACAGCAGAAAGTTTGCTGTTTCCTTTGGATTAAGTCTTGGCTTTTTATTTGGTTAATTATGTTGCGTTTGATTTGTTCTTTCCCATATTCCTTGTCCCTGTGGGTAGGGGATGCCTGTGATGTGTTTAATCCTTAACGTGGGGCACAGAATTGTTGAAACCTTTGGTTAGTATACCCAGGGCCATTATCTATTTTTAAGCATTTAGACTGACCCATAACAGCGAAAGTTGATAACATGTGAGCTATTACATTCTTAGTGGCTTACCCCGACTGTGCTGTGGCATGTATAAATCCATTAATCCACTACCCACCCCCCTCACCCACATGACACAACCTCAAATGAAAATTTCAAGAAAAAAATAGGAAAATCAAAAAAAAAAAAAATCACATGTCCTGAGCCTCCCCCTTCCTTTTCCACCCTGGGACCTGCCCCTTGGCCCGTCCACGGTGTACGCCTCTCCTGCCTCCTGTTTGGGTCGCCCCGTCCCCCTTTCCTTTGCCCTTTTGCGCGCCTGTTCCTCTCTCCCCGCGGCGCGGCGGGTCGCGTTTCGGGCGGTCTGCGCTTCCTCTCTTCGTCTGTGTTTTCCTCCATGTTCCCCGCCAGCCGTGCGTGGCTAGCGCCTTCCTTCCTGGGTCGCCCCGGCGTCCGCTGCCGCGTTGTGTCCCCGCAGGTGCCTGTCTCTTTCCCTTGTTAGACAAGCTCGCCCGTGCGCCGGTTGCTGTCGTGGGGTTGGCCTTCGGCCGTTATCTCGGGCTCGTCGGCTTCCCACCCGGCTGAGTCCCTTGCCGGTGTTTTACGTTCTGCCCCCTGGTTCGGCCCCTTGACCTCTCCGTTGGCTGCGTCTCGTTGTACGTCCTGTCCGTCTGCCCGCTCACCTCCCCCTCCTTGTGCTCCCTCACCACCCCGTCGGGCCTTTAATAGGGAGTCTTTAGTGATTGGAAAAAAGGTAACTTAAGAATTGATTAGTTTTTGCTGGAAATGATTATAAAATTAGTACCTGGTGTATGTAACAATATTGTCACATCATCTTTTTGCTGTAACCATTATAACTGGTCAGCATTATAAGTAGTTATAATAATATCTGACTCTTTTCCAAAATATCTGACAGAGGTGCGCAGGCCCAAGGAGCTAAGTGTGCAGACCAGGGAGGGATAGGTTGGGAGCACCTTAGGGTGCGTGGATGGTAAATGGGTCCATAAAAGGGGTGGNACTGGGTACTTCTATCTCACACATGCCACTTGCCAATCAATATAGTCCGGGCTTCGTCTTCCCTGTCTTGGTCTTCTTGAACCAGGACAGGTGAACCCTGGCCTTCTGATTTCTGCTTTTCATTTCTTTTCTTTTTTCTTTGTCTTTTTTTTTTTTTTTTTTTTTTTTTGAGACAGGGTCTCCCTGTAGCCCCAGCTGTCCTGGAACTCACTCTGTATACCAGGCTGGCCTTGAACTCACAAAGATCCACCCACCTCTGCCTCCCAAGTGCTAGGATTAAAGGCATGTGCCACCATGCCCAGCTGAAAGTTGAAATATTAACAAATGAAAACTTTTCCATTTTGCCTATCTCATTTGGCATATGAATCGCTGCTGGTGGCTAGCTATAAAGGCAGAATTTGTGGGCTGTGAGGTGTGACCTCAGATAACTACCACTTCCCTGCACCTGAATGACATCAAATCCTTATTCAAATGACATTCCAGGATATCACATGACCTCTAGTGATTCTAAACACATGCAAATTTGGGTATTTGGTTATAAGGTGGTCATTTGAGTAATCTAGACCCTGTCTCGAAAAGACCAAAAAAAATATATATATATATCACACATTTTATAAAAAGGAAGACACGGGCCAGGTGCATGACTGATCCCAGCACTCAGGAGACAGAGGCAGGTGAAGCTCTGTGAGATCAAGGCCAGCCTGGTCTACGGAATGAATTCCAGACCAGCTGGGGCTGCACAGTGAATTCTAGTCCAGCCTGGTCTACAGTGTGAGGTTCTATCTTAAAAAGACTTTGAGGTTTCGGGACTGGAGAGATGGCTCAGCGGTTAAGAGCATTGACTGCTTTCAAAGAGGACCTGGGTTTGATTCCCAGCACCCACATGGTGTCAAACAACCATCCATATCTCCAGTTCCAGGGGAATCTGATGCCCTTTTCTGACCTTCACAGGCACTGCACAACACAGGTGCACTTACACACATGTAGGCAATATACTCAAACACATAAAATAAACATAAATAAAAGAAGAATACTCTGTGGTGGATCTCTCATTCTTCCTGCAGCCCCAGGCTGGTAGTCAAGATTCCCACACAGATCAGCCTTCTTTCTACACCCCAAGGAATCTGCTGTCTTAGCCTCCTGATTGTTCTAACACTGCCTAGGAGCAAGTCAAATGCCCTGGTGACCTTTAAAAACACAGTTGGGGGGCTGGAGAGATGGCCTAGCAGTTAAGAGCGCCTACCGCTCTTGCAGAGGACCTGGGTTCGATCCCCAGCACCCACATGGCGGCTGAGAACCGTCTTTAACTCCAGTTCCAGGGGAATCTGACACCCTCTTCTGACCTCCGTGGCATTGCAGGACACGGGTGCACCAACCTACATGCAGACAGTACATTTATTAAAAATTTAAAAATTAAAAAAAAAAAAAAACACAGTTGGAGCGTAGGCCTTTTCTCAACAACCGAAGTCAAGGAAACCACTAGAGAAAGCATGTTCTCCCTGCAACTCCTGACCCCTTCCTTTCCTCCTGCTAAGCCTCAGATCCTTTCTCTGCTGGCTGGCTGGTACCTTCAGTCTTAAATAAAAACTCCATTTAGTTGTATTTGTAATTTTCCAGCAAGCTAGCATGCCTTCTGGTGGGGATGTGGGCAGTTACATGGCTCTGGCAGCGGCCTGTGTCTGCCTGCCTGGGTGGTCATGCTGAGCTGACATGCTGTCTGCTTTATTTTTATTCAGTTCAACTTCATGAACTTTGCCACTGGGGTCAGTGAGAAGGGATGAAACATGGCAGGTAGTATCCAGTGGCATAAAAATTATATTTTACAAAAAAAATTGTATTTTACTAAACAACATTGAGTTCATTTATTAAGTTGTATTTAATGTGAGAGTGGTAGAGTCTAGTACAAATTCAAAATTATGGTACTAAAACCCAGAAATTAACAGACATATTTAATTCTGCTCATAAAGGAAACATTTACCTGAGTTGTCAAATGCCTTCCTGAGAGACTTAATATAGTCCTTCCTAGCATGGCTAAGCTCTGAGGGACTTATTCCCACCTGAGTGTTAATTATTTGATGTCATTATAATGAAGTTGAGGGCTCTAGTATAGCTGGAATTTTTTTTTTTACATGAAGGGTAGGTGTCACGAAATAATACAGATTAGAAATGGCTTTATTTTTTAAAAATTTTATATCAGTGTATATTGCCTGCATGTGTGTAAGAGCATCTGTGTTGTGCAGTGCCCTCAGAGGTCAGAAGAGGGTGTCAGATCCCCTGGAACTGGAGTTACATATGGTTATTTGACACTGCGTGTGTACTGGAAATTGAACCTGGGTTCTTTGTAAGAGCAGACAATGCTCCTAACCACTGAGCCATCTCTCCAGCTCAATAATGGCTTAATATTTCAAGGCACAGTTTTTTTTTCTTTTATGGTATTTTTGAGACAGGGTCTCCCTGTAGCCCCAGCTGGCCTAGAACTTGCTTTATAGACCAGAGTGCCCTTGAACTCACAGAGATCTGCCTGCATCAGCCTCCTGAGTGCTGGGATTAAAGATGCGTGCTGTCAGGTTGTTAGATCCAGAGGCATTGAAATGCAGAGACACCTAAGACCGGTGGTGCCCAGGATCCTGCCCTACCAGGCCAGTCTTTAGCTATGCTAAAACGGGCCATCAAATCTTCCGCCTTTCTGGAAGCCAGACTCCAGACTCCTGCAGAGTGCGCTACCCACCCCTACTCCCATTGAATCCCATCCCCACCTTCTCCCTTAAATTCCCAAGTCAGACGCCATTCTGGGCTTGGCTTCGCTCTATCTTTCCCCTTAGCCTAGCCCCGGCTACTCTGAATTAAACTTTGCTCCGAAGAACTCAGACCTCGTGGCTTTTCATTCCTGGGGGAGCGCGCCATAACCTTACACGTGCCACCATGCCGCCTTAAGGTGTGGGTATCTCTCCGCCTCACGCAGATTATAGGGAAAAGGGAAGACGCAAAACACCTGCCAGCGGCTGTCCTAAACTGTGCGGCCTAAGGCTGACCACCTGTCCACTGCCCTTTTATCTAATCTAACAACTACACCAGGCAATGCCCTAATGGCACTCTCCAGACTGCCGCCTGCTTGGCACTCTACAGTCTAATGCTAGGCAGCTGCCTGATGGGCATTCTACAGCCAAATTCCCACCCGGGCGCTCACCACACTGCACAGCTGGTGACCTGATGAGTCTCCTTGCAACCCCACACCAGCTCCCCGAGTTGGTGAGCTGCTTGACCGCTGTCCACCTCACTGGTAATAACTACACAAGCCTCAAGGGCTAAGATTTTACAGGAGGAAATAATGGCCGGTAGTCCCTGTCAGATGGTAAGAAGGACTCGTCTTTTTATTCACAGCATTCTGTTTTTATACCCAGAGTGACATCATACCTCAGGGCCTGGTTTCAGACCCCCTGCCTCAAGTTCCATAACATCACGAGTACTAGCTTCAGGAGCACAAGAACTCCTGAGTGCTTTTGATCTCAAGGTGTCACAGGCTTGCTAATGCAGATGCAAATCCTGCCTTAGGCCAGGTTTCAGTGTAAGCAGACAAGCAGGTAATTTAGCACAAAAGAAGCCACAGACGGTTTCCTTTTCCCCTACGTGCAGGCACAGATTTTTTTTTTTGTCTTTTTGAGACAGGGTTGTTATGCCCAGATCACTGGGACCCTCAAAAGACCACCAGGACACACAGCTCCAATGTAAATGCAAAGAGTCTTTTTAATTCAAGCTGAGCTTGGACCACCACCCTCCTGACAGGCTGGGAGAAGTGGTCCTGAAGCTGGGGGGGGGGGGTCTTTTAAAAGGAAAAACTGCAAATGGGGAATTTTCCAGTTTTGGCATTTTGTTATTGATTCATAGGGACTGAGGAAACATGATTTTTAGACTGATAGGTTAGGGCCACCTGGCAGCTTTGGTGGCACCAGGAGGAGAGATTTTACTCACTGAGTACATCCTGGCAGAAGAGCAAACATGATTAACTTGTCTTTCCCTGTTAGTTATTTTTAACAACCTTTGGTCCTTCCCTGCTAGCTATTGAGATATTCTGTGGTTTCTCCTGGAATCTGAGGATGGGGGCTGTTTCTCAGATGGTGTATTTCCACAAATAGAAAAATGGAGTCTATCTTGTTCCCTTACAACTGGCCCCCCTTTACAGTCCTTCATATTGATTCAGCAGTCTATCTTGTTCCCTTGTAACTGGTCTCCCTTTACAGTCCTTCATACTGATTCAGCAGTCTATCTTGTTCCCTTATAACTGGTCCCTCTCAATGAAACAGCCTAAGTACCCTTGATATTGTCTGTTCTTTAATTATTATATATATAATTCTGTTTTTCATCACTTGTTAAAGTATTTTAATAAGTTCATAGTTTTAGAACCAAAGGTGCAAGACTTCGTCTCTGCCTTGGCAGTGCAATTAATCAGAGCTGCGTGTTTTAAATAATATTTCTAAAGGTGTCTCTTTTCCAATGCATGTGACTGTACGACCACTAGGATAAAATCTTTTAAAGGAATGTATGGATAAATGTGTGCCTGTGTATGATATTGTTAAACAGCATATTAATATCTGTGTGCTGGGCGTGGTAGCGCACACCTTTAATCCTAGCACTCAGGAGGCAGAGGCAGGTGGATCTTTGTGAGTCCAAGGCCAGCCTGGTCTACAGAGCAAGTTCCAGGACAGCTGGGGCTACAAGGAGACCCTTTTCTCAAACAAAACAAAAAAAAAAAAAAAAAAAAAAAACCCCAAAACAAAACAAACAAAAAACAAAACAAAACAAAAAAAGATCTGTGTATGATTACAATGCATGTGCCTCTGCTCAGTACAACCTTTATAAAGTGTCACCAAATTTTTTTATTAGAACCTTATTTATGAGTGTATGCATGAAGCACTGTTCACTTTTAAGAATTCTATAATGTAAATAAGGCATATATAAGAAATTGTGTTCCACCTCTGGGTACTATAGACCTTGTTACAGCCTTAAGTGAAGCAGACATATATAGAGTTACCCATACATACTAAAATTGTTTTATATATCTGTTATACTTTGCATATATTACTTTTAATATCTTTAAGAGAAATTAGGTTTTACTTCTGGTGACCACACGGACAGTCCAAATGTAACCAATTTGGGTGAGCCCTAAGTATTAACTGCCTGCTGCTGGTATGTGACAATGCCCCCCTTCCTTTTCCTTTTCAAAGCTATAATTCAAAATCTGGAGACAAGTAACATGGCCTTCATTTGAGAAGGTACTGGTTTTAACCTCTTTATTATCTTGGGTTTGTTTCATGGGCTATGTTAGAACCTTTTGCCTTGCATGGTTTAAATCATTGTACTTTGAGTACCTAAATGAACTTCAAAGACCTTAAAGAACAAATTGTGGAACTTACTGCATAGGTTTAATGTCAACTTGGTACACCTGAGCTGAGATACCTCAATAATTGCCTTCATTGGACTGGCCTGTGCCCACTGTGGGCAATGCCATTCTGGGCCATATATTTCTATATTGTATACAATAGGCTGAACATGAGCCAGCAACACAAGCCAGTAAGTAGTATCCTTTCCTAGCCTGTGCTACAGCCACTACCACCAGGCTCCTACCATAAGCTTTTATTATTAGTTAGGATATTTTGCCACAGCAATTAAAAATGTATTAATAGTGCTTAAGTCAATGTTCAAGCTTTACTTAGGAGTTATATGGTAATTAAAGTACCAAATTAATTCAAATAATCCTCTTGGAGGTTTAGCAACCACACTTAAAGCTCCAATCTGATTTAGCAAGAGGGATTTGAAGGGACAATATTTTGGCCCCTACCCTCTGAGGTCAACTTGGGTCCTAGGGTCCTGCATCTGCAACTTTGTAAATGTCCTGTGGCAGTGAGTCACCAGTCATCCTGGGCCAGGGAGGTCTTGGAGATTTACTTAAAAAGGACTTCATCCAGCCAGTGTCCAGTCAAGGGAGGAAAGTCCATATAGAGGAGAGACTCCTCACGCTTCAAAGGGAAGCTCTGGTCAAGCAAGACCTTACTTTGTCCTCACATAGGTGGAACTGGTGAAGAGAGCCAGGTGCAAGGCCTGAGTGACCCCCCTAAGGACCAGAACCTCAACTGACCTTAACACCAAAGCAAACTATGTGGTTTTAAACACCCCAACAGGAAACTATAATCTAAAGAAAAAATAAATAAAATAGGTTATTATCAGAAAGATGGATAAAAGACCTAGTTAGGAATCTACTGTGTCATATTAGAAATAGTGTGTCATGACACACTATTGTGTCATCTCAGAGATAGATGACAGATTTAATGCAACATGCCAGAAAATACCACCTTTTATAGTCTCATGATTATGGCTCTCATTCTGGAGCCCTGTGTAGTAAAGCTGGCCCTCATTCTAGAGCTCTGTGTACTAAAACTTTTTTCCAGTTCCTCAGCCAGGGTACAGGTCCTCTCTCCTTCTGAAGACCCTAGACAGAGAGCCTCCAATTGCTAATGCACCCAGCACTTCAAGATAATTTGGCTCAAAGAGCTAGATTCTGTCTTCCTGAACCAACTGCATGCAGTCCAAAAGAAGATAGTTTGGATGGACTTGTTACCTAAAGGAAAACTCACACTGTGACTATCGAAAATTCCTGGAAAGCAGATGCTGAGTCCAGACACCATGGACAAATAATCAGAAGAAAAGATAAATAATGGAACCCCTCATTGAGAGATTCCAATGGACTTTTAAATGCGACATTTAATTCGCCATGTTTCTCTCTTGGTTCCCTGCTAGAAGATGTACCTAGCTACTCTTGCCTTCACAGGCACTAGCCAAGGATTTTGTTCTCTCTGTAACTATACTTCTTGCAGTCTTTTAGATAGATCCACTGAGCAGGGGTACCCCAGTCACCACCTCCTATGCCCCTTTTCAGCATGGAAGAAATCAGAGCGGTCAGCACCCCGATTCCCTCTTGGCAATTGGGGTAACCTCCTCAGAGGGTAATGTGTTAAAAGTAGGAGCTAGGGGGCTGGAGAGATGGCCTAGCGGTTAAGAGCGCCGACCGCTCTTACAGAGGACCCGGGTTCGATCCCCAGCACCCACATGGCGGCCAAGAACTGTCTGAAACTCCAATTCCAGGAGAACTCCAGTTCCAGGGGAATCCGAAATCCTCTTCTGACCTCCGCGGCATTGCGCGACACGGGTGCACAGACCTGCATGCAGACAGTACATTGATACACATACAGAAATAAATAAAAATTAAAAAAAAAAAAAGAAAAGAAACAAAAGTAGGAGCTAGAAGATTGGCTAGGCAGTTTAGGGTCAAGACTGCCCCTGCCTGCAGGGGCATGTAACGTTAGGTACTCGAGGGATACCCCAAAACCTGTAAGATTAAGCGAGAGAAAGGATCGAGACCAAGCAAGTAAGCTTTTGTCAAGGTCTCATTGTCTTTATTAGACACAGGGTTTATATAGACAAGGGAGCGGGAAATTGGGAAAGGTATAGGGGGAGGGTAAGGCAGGGCAATCAGTCAGTCCGGCCATCGGCGCCAGGGAGGCTGCCTTGCAAGATAGTTGAACAGGGACATCTGGCTGGAGCATCCTGTGATCTTTTTGCACGTCCATGGGAAAAGCTCAGGGTGTCAGCTCACATAGCCAACTTTATTGAAGGCCAGTTTTATTGCAGGCAAGCAAGGCAGGAAGCCCCTCTGCATGTCTGCACTTCCCTGGGAACAGTTCTCAGAGTTAACCCTTTATGGGCAGGCTTACAGCTCCTTACATATCCTCCTTCTTTACATTAAGAAGGCTCGGGGAGATATCCAGGTAGAGTGGCACCATCAGCCGATTATGTGACCGTCCCTGTCTTAGGATCGACCTCTACAAGACCCCCTTCCTTACCCGTCTTTGGATACCCTGTCGTCCTCAGGGCTCCTGTCTTAGGTTGGTAAGAGGGGAGAGGAAGTTGCCCGTCTTTGGGGCGGCCACCTGGACTGGAACAGGCTAGCCTACTCTATAGCCTGGGGACGATAATTTACAAGGAGCGAAAATCAAGCCGAATGGCAGGTGCAGGAACAGTGGCAGAGGATGGGCGAGTCCATAATGTAAGGGTGGGTTGCTACTGGGTTAGTTGTTGGACCCTGTAAATATCTGATGAACCTGGATGTGAGGCGCCTCTTTCTGCTTGTATGTACGGGAAATCTACCATTAAGGGAAGAGGAACATCCTGTGCTATGCGCTGTCCAGCCTATATAGATATAGGTCCTTTTGGGGGAGGAAACCAAAAATTTTATTTCTCCAGTATAATCAAACCATCTACACGGTGGGTACTTGCAGTTCACCAATGGATGCTGAAGCCGTCCGAGAATCAGAAAAAAGGCGCCAGCTGGGGGGGGACCATATTGTCCTGTTTCTAGGATTTGAATCCCCTGGTCTGGTGTTAATATTCGAGGGGAGGTGGAGTGCAGGTCCAGTCTTGCGCTTCCTGGGGTAGTTCTGGACAGCGATTGGGCCCTGACCCTAGAGACATTGGGCTTTGGGATGGGGCCCGGGGCAGGCCCCTCCACCCATTTCCCGACAGCGGGGGCAGAGGTTTTCCTTTTATATCTGTTTTTGAGCGACATTCACTGGCCCAATGTTTCCCTTTTTTGCATCGAGGGCACGTTTATTAGGACATTTTAAGGGCTGGTCCCTGTGTCCTTCCTCTGTATGGTTGGGTGGAGTATAATCTAATTGATTAAGGTTTTTTGGGGAGTTTGAGCATTGTTTAGCAAAGTGGCTACCTTTCCACATCTGAAAATTTATTATTTTTATTAGCATGGCTCCATGCCAAGGTGGATCCTCTGTTATTTCTTTAGATAGTTTGTGGGAAAAAGCATCTACATCACCCCCCCCCCCCCCCCCCCCCCCCTTGCAAAATTCTAATCATCTCATTAATATCTTTTCTTTTATAGATGCCTCTAAGGGCTGCCCTGCATGCTGAATTGGCATTTTCATAAGCTATTTGTTTTAGAAAGGGGTCATTTTCATTTGTTAAGTTTAGAGTTTTTTCAGCCACTTCGAGGAGACGTCCTATAAACTGGAAATAGGGTTCATTGGGTCCTTGGATTACTTTTGTAAGGGGTATAGTAATGGATTTATCGGAGGGGACGGCTCTCCACGCCATTTTTGCAGCTTCAGTTACTTGAGCTAGCAGCCCCGGGGGGAAGCTGAATTTGTTTGGTTTCAGAGATGTATTTGCCTTTGCCAGACAGTTTGTCAAAAGTCCACTCTTTGGTGCTAGCTTTTTGAGCATTAGCTTTTGCCAGTTTATGGCATTTGTCTAAGAATTCCGCTTTCCAAGTTAAGTATTGTGGACGGGTCAGCACAGCCTGCGTGACCTGATACCATTCTGCGGGCGATAGATAGCCTCCCTCAGCTAGTAAGTCTATGAGGCTGATAGTAAAGGGAGCTGCGTGTCCATAGTTGCGGACTGCAGAATTAAGGTTTTTAAGGTGTTTGAATTTTATCTTTTTATATTGATTTTGATGCACATCAGGGCTGTCCTCTTCCTCAGTGTCACTTCCGCTTTCAGACGGGGATCTCTCTTGGCGCCGCTCTCTCTGGCGATTGCGCCGCTGCGGAGAGCGCCCACGTTCAGAGTGTCCGCGTTCTGCTTCCTCCCCTCTATTTTCTTGGGTAGAGTCAATTGGGTCGGACTCTGATTCACTATCCTGATTGTGGCCGCTATTTAAATCAGGATAATTATCTTGGCTAGTTGAGGTCTGGGAGCGGGTTAAAACTGGGTAAGTTTGAAAAGGAGCTTTAGGTTTTTTAACACTGTTTAGCTTACGTTTATTTTTAGGGGCGGCAGAGGAGGTTTGCACTACAGGAGTGCCACCAACTTGTATTTTAGATTGTAGCTGCTGAATATTTAAGGTTAATGTGGACAGTTCTTGCTGTAAATCAAGGACTTGTTTTAGATTAGTTATTTGATTGGTGAGGAGCTTTTTGGTCTCCAAAAGGGGCTTAACATCAGGAAATGGGAGGTAAGGTGGTGGGGGGGTGATTCCAGACCACACGTGGTCTGTGGGGTAAATCTCTTCCTCAGAGGGTGGGTTTTGGGTTTTTATTATTGGGAATTTTTGGCAGACATTCTTCCTCAATGGTCTCTGGGGCAGTAGGTTCCTTAGGTAGCGGTGGATAGAGGGGGGATGGCTTAGGGCGGTTAGGTTCTGGGGGAGTGGATGCTGGGTCATCAGATGAGATTTCTAAAATAACTGACAGACATGGGGAACACTCCTTCTTAATGGAATTTTTTATGGTCACGACGGAATGAAGGGCGGCTAAGGTGTTTTAGGAATTGTTCTGTTGTTTCGATTATAGGGATGGATTGGGGGGTTCCTGAATTATCTCATTAACAACAGTCCAATAAGTAAAAGTCTGGACAGGAATACTATTTGGTCCCTTAGTCTGCATGATGCAGTCCAGATCCTGTTTCACCTTTTCCCATGTTTTGGGATGAATGGATGGTCCATTAAGGACAACCCAAGGCCATTGTATCCCCTATGAATATAAAATATCTAGTTAAATCTTTTTTCTTCACCTTAATTCCTCTCTCCTGAAAGCTGTCTTAAAGTGTTGAATAAAATGTTCCTCTTTTAGACAGCGACTGGCCCATCTTTACTATGAGCCAGTTGGCCTCTCTTTAATATGAGACAAAGAATACTACCTTTTTCTCCGAGGATTTGCGTTCCATGGGTGTCGAAACTTCCTCTGTCTTTCCCGAGGTTTTCCACGCTCCGCTGATGGGAGCGCCCTTCGGTCTTAAGTCGTCCGGACGGACCTCCTTGTTCCTTGTGTGGTAGAGGGGTCTCTTACCTCGCGCCCCTACATCGGGCACCAATATGACCCTGCCTGCAGGGGCATGTAACGTTAGGTACTCGAGGGATACCCCAAAACCTGTAAGATTAAGCGAGAGAAAAGATCGAGACCAAGCAAGTAAGCTCTTGTCAGGTCTCATTGTCTTTATTAGACACAGGGTTTAT